>VYZV01035357.1:22526-93747 GCA_013401275.1 Pandion haliaetus | reverse complement strand
GGGGAAGGAGATTTGCGCCCCCGAAAGCGGGTGAGCCGGGGCAGGACCGGCGGCGTTACGAGGATGCGCTGCAAGTAACTGGGGTTCGCCGGAAGAGCTACAGGCGACAGCCGTAGGGTCGGGTTGGAGAGGAGCGTTCCCCCGTTTCCTTCAGCGGGCGAGGTTAAAACCATAAACTGTAAATTTTGGAATATACCCCTTGCAGGCTGGAACGCCGGCTGTCCTCCCGCGGCTCCCTCCCCGGGCACGCTTGTCTCGGGGGTTTCGCTACAGGGGGATCCCGCAACCTCCTGAGCTAGGAGATCTTCGCTCAATTCAGGAACAACTGCTAACATTTACACCCCAAGCTTTTAATTAGGGTTATAATCAGTTCACTAAAAATAATAATTTCTAGCCTTAGCAATTTAAAAAGTTCATTTTAGCATTTCTAGGCTTGTTAACCCAATAGTTTGCTTTACATTTGGATCTGCTTGGTAGCTCGGACTTGTGTCACAGTATTGCTGTGAAGGTGTCTGCCATAGCAAGGAGGAGGAGATGAGGAATGTATGGGCTTTCGCGGTGCAAGGCTTTTGGAGCGGTAAATGGCAAGTCTGTCGTGCCACGGTGGGCTGAAGGTTCAAGTTACAGTGTGATTCCCCCAAGGGAGTGCCGCCTGTGTGCAGTGCGGCCTAGGAAGGAGCACATCTCTTCCTGAATTTTCTTTAGGGAAAAAAAAAAAAAAATATTGGCGTGGACAGCAAAAATTTTTGCAGCACTTATTTTGACACAGAAAAACTCCCCACAAGAAATAAAGCTGTGGCTATTTGGTGTATATATTGGAGAGTCGTGAAGAGCAGCAGACTTGAAGTTTTCCTTAGGATTTAAGGTAACTTGCAGCCTTTACAGCTTGAAACATGCAGCTTCTTTTATGGAGGGAAGACAAACTGTGAAGATTTGTTTTATTGTTGTCCAGGTCTCGTAGCTTCCCGCAGCCGCTGCAGTGGTGATGGTGAGGCAAACTTTCTTTTCCCTGTGTACAACTTCTGTCATCTGTGTCTTATGCAGCAGACACCTGGAACAGGTCACAGAGCTAGAGATGCTCTCTCTGCACTGGGAGTTTCAGACCCTCAAAATGGGATGCTCCCAGGCATTTCTTTTAAAAAATTATCTGAGTAAAGTTCCTGCAAAGAATGGAGCGTGAATATTCAGCGTCTCTCTTTTTTAATCTTGGTTTTGAGTGTTTTTAGCTGTTGCTGTCCTTCTGGAATAGGCAATACAGAGTCTGATCACTTATGTTCATCTGCAGTCTTGGCTCTCACACAGTTTTCAGATGCTTTTCTGTCACTCACTCTTTCCCCATCAGGCTTACTCAAATATTAGCATTTCTTCATGCTGACGGGGAAGCTCAGGACAAGTTGTCCATTTAAAAATTAATTGATGGATCTTTTTTTCCTGATCATAGAGAAATCCCCTCTGAACCTCTGACAACAAAACCAGTGTTGGACAACAGGTGGTAAAATCCTATTCTGGTGATGGAAAAGTTTTCTGCATTCCACCAATATTTAGAGGAGGGTAAAAAATTGATAGACTGGTAGTGGACTTGCGTTGTGGCTGTGGTTTGGATGGAACTGCTGTTCACGGCCAGCAAACAAGGCGAGAAAACCTGCATGTGCTTTCCACCCAAGGTTGTTAAATGCTTATGCCTTTATTTTTGGAACAAGGTGTAATGGTAAGCACGGACAGGCGGGCAGTGGTTAGTGTCAGCTGCTTGGTATAGCTCCTGTGGGCTTTTTGGCTCCAGCTGGACCGAGGAGGAAGAGCTCCCGAATGGGTATCGCCGACTGATGGAGTGTAAGGGTCAGTGTTTGATTTTTGGGGTGTCCCTGGACCTTACCCATCGGGTGGCATTCCTTGGCCTGCTGCACAGGAGGACCATTGAAGGCTGCGCTCTGACCTTGACATTACTAAAGCCAGACGTGGAATGTAAACAGGTCTTTTGTGGCCCGTTTTAAAACACGGAAACACAACTTTTGCTAGAAGTTCGCGTTAATAAGTAAGCTCACTGCTGTGTAAATAATATGCATTCCTTGGGGGGTTATCTTTGCTGTGAATTTACAAAAGACTGGAGCCAAAAGTTTTGATTTGACTTTAAAAATAGAAAATGCCTCTCAGTATTTGATTAAAGGCTATGGCAGAAAAGCAGGGACCTGCTGGAGTCTTACCTGTTGCGCAGTGTCCTTAGCTGTGGTAAATGAGATGGGAACATTGATTTTTCTTTTTTTTTCCACTGCCTTTTTGCCACACCCAGACTGATAATACAGGTCTTGTATCTAAGTAGATTCAGCTTGCACTTACTGTAAAGTTGGGTAGTTAAAAAAGAGTCAAAGTAACGGGCCTGGCCCGTGGGCATGAGCATCTGCTTAAATGTGTGTAATTGTATTTTCAACATAATTAGGTGCCTAATGTGTAAATGGACGTGACTTATTTAGGAGCTCTCTCACACTTCATTCTCCACTTTGCAGCATTAAAGCAGTGAACAGTACACCTACAGACAAAAAGAAAAATCTCCATACTTTTCAGCTTTCAAAAAAAAAGTGGTGGGTGCCTTGGGCTGAGAGGAAAACCTGCCTGGTTGGGAGGTGAGGAACAATAATATTTTACTACCGTTAATAAATAACTGATGGGGTCAAGGGGAAGAAGCAGCACAGTATTTTTGCTGAAGGTGAAGCTGCTGTTTTCTGCTGCTCTGGCCCGGCCCGTAGCCCCCGCGCTGTGATGGGAGTAGGGGGTTGCCGTGGCCGGGCCTAGCAGTGAGGAGGTGCATGGGGCTGACTTGGGGAGGGGGGGGTGTCTTTCTCTGCACCCCAGGGCCATTGCGGTACCCAGGCAATGCTGTGGGTTGGCTGCCTTTTCTCTTGGCTGTCTGCTTGCAGAGAGGTGGGGGTGGCTTTCTGCCCCAGCTGTCCCCAGAGCCTGGCTGGGACGGGGTAGCTGGAGGATGAGCTGCTGGCCCCAAAGCGGTGTGGGGACCTCCCGACCTCCCACTGCTGCCTGGCAGGGAACAAGGGACAGAAATGTCTCCTCTTCTTGGCTGCGTGACCGCCATGCACAGGTACTGTAGAGCCTTAGACAACGCTTCTTGTCACCTGCATCGTTAAGTGCTAAGGTGACCCAGAAATTATGACTGCAGCCTGACCTTCGAACCTCTACTGGTGTTGCTGACATTTCTTGTTTATTGCGGTCCAGAGCCTTGGCTGGTCTGATGAGTAATGGGTTGTGATGGCCACAGAGATAATAACTGGAGGAAAAAGTAGCTGGTGAGGAGGAGGGAATACTAAACTCTAAGATGCATAACGTGTTTTCTGCTGCTGGGATTGTAAAATGTAAACCAGGAGGAGACTCGTCGCTGAATAGTCTTTCCACACCTGGCTTGCTAATGAAAAGTTCACGAAAGTGTAAACTGTAGATAACAGGGACTGGACAGTCCTGGTATGCTTGGTTCATGTGTATCTGAGCCAGAAAGTAAATGGATTAAAATCTATGTGAGATTCCAGCATCTGGAGATTCGACTCTTGAGTTGTAAAATTAGACCCTACCACAAAATAGGGCAGGAATGTGAAGCACATCAGAAAGTTGCTTTAGTGCCAACAGCTAAGGGCTTGAGCACACAGCGGATGACTTTAAAACTCACTACTCTGGCAGTTTTTCTTAAACTAAATGGTTATGCCAGAAAAGCTTGCTCAGCGTCCATTTTTGCAGTGATCAGAGTTACTCGGGTATTAGGACATTGGTGGGTGTATCTAGGTTCTTAGTTTCAAGCAGTCTTTGAATAAACAAACCCCCCAAACCAGTACATGCTAAATACACTGATTTCGAGGGTCAAGGAAACCTTATGCAAACATATAGGTCTCATGATGAAATTCGTTGTCTTTGGTAAGAGTGATTTGAAGCTTTCTTGTAACTTTGCAAGGCTTTTGCAACTTAAGTCTTTAATGAGCGTTCTTATTTTAATAAGATTTCTGTCTTTGACACACCTTCCATTTGCACCCACTAATATTTGTCATCCTGGAAGCTGAAGTTTTTTTTTTCCCCTTTCAGCTCTTCTATGCAAGGCGCTGCTCGTGTAGCAGGATGCTCCACCTTGTTTTCCTGTCTTCATCGCCTTTTGTGTTCCCAGCTGAGACTTCCTTCTGTATCTCTTGCACTTGATTTCTGTGTCTCGGACAATGGGCATCTTTGAGAGGTTTTCATACGCTTTGTGGAAGGGCCATGCCCTTTTGAAACGATTGCTTGAAAGGAAGTGACCAAACTTTATAATAATAACCCTTTGGTCATGCCCCGAGCAATTTCTCCAATTAGAAGCTGATGTTTCAAATGGAGTTTTCAAGAAATATATGTGCAATAATTAAACTAACTAGCAGGAGTTATAATTCAGTGAAGTCGGTGGGGCTGGGCTGTTGTGCATTGTTCGTGCTCGGCCAGGCGTTGGGGGGGAAACTTTTTTTTCCAGGCTGGGAGCTGGAGCTAAGTGCTCCCTTTCTTTTCTCTCCCTGCCGTGTTCTCTCTTGCCACGAAAAATTAAATTAACACCCCACCAGTTTAGGTTCAGTAATTTTCACAGCAAGTTTTCCAGTCATTAGTGGATGATTATGGTGCAGTGTAGACTGTTGGACATTAAATGTTATTCATCTATAGCCAGTCATAAACCATGAATTGTCTTTTTTCCTCCCAATTATCTCCTTTATATCATGAAAATTTCTTTTCAGTGAGGGAGCATTAGGTTTCATAGTAATAAAACCTCCGAGGAGGAGTTCACTGCACACTCATCTACACCTTTTGTATACCTTGTGGTATTACCATGGGAACTTCAGGGGATTTAAACTACATTTTTTTTCCTCCTTCTCTCCCACCCCAACTTAGAGCCACTTAGAGATCCACTAAGCACTTTTTATATTCGTGAGGTTGTTATTGCAGCCTAAAAAAAAAAGGGAAGGTAAACTTAAGCTGATGGCCTGGCTGAGGTGCTTATGAATTTACTCCCAACTTTGAGCAAAGAACTTCACTGCTCAGAAGTGTTGGGTTGGGCCTTTAATGTACTTCGTAAAAGCAGCTTTTAGAAACAGGGGAGAGAGAGGCAAGAGCTAAATGAGTATGGTCTGCATATCAAGTGCCTGATTTTTCAGTATGTGGTTTGTGCTTGTGTTTTGGGAGTGAAATCTTGGAGTCAGAAATGCTTTTTGCTCTTTAAAGTAAGCTGTGGATGGTCTGCAAGACTAATGCAGGTTGTCTAAAATGTACTGCGAAAATAAAAAACACACAGGAAGGAAAGATGTGACCTATTAAATTTCATTTCTTTTTCTTTTTTTCACTCAAAGCAGCTTCTCTTGAAGAAGCAAAGTCAAATACATTGACGCATGGTATTGTACAACTCAAGTGAAGGATTTATAAGGTTAATGGCCAGCTAGTGCTGTCTCCCCACCTCCTTCCCCCCCCACAAAGAGTGCCATTGTATAGTAGAGAGTCCTTCCCGGTGGCAAACAAGTCATGCAGCTTCGCAAGTTAAGCATACACTCGGTATAAAGAAGAAGCGATGCTGTAAGGGAACTGTGGTGGCCAAGAGTAGCCCTTGGCTGTGGGGCTCTGCCGAAGCAGAAGTGGCACCAGGGCCCTTGCTCCCTCTATCTCTTTGTCTGTGCATGAGGGTCCAGTCTTTAATTAAACACTCCTCATTTCCCTCCTCAAAGGGCCCTTGTCTTTGCCGGGGAGTGGTGCAGCGGCTGTGCACTGAATGAAGCCCTTGTCAGGTGTTATTCCTAGCGCTTAAATGGGCTCCTGGGCTGCCAGCTCCTCTTCACTGTTTTGCGGCATGAAAACTCAGTAATGCATTCCCAACTTTGTCCTGTCTTTGTAATTTGCTAGTTAAAGGCATGTTGCTTAATATTTTATTTATGGAATTGTCATGATTTTAGTGGACTAAGTTCAGACGTTCTATGTATGTTGCCGCAGCTTAAAACTTAGCTTGAAATGGGTTCATTTTGCTTCCTGGAGAAATGTGCATACAGCGCAGAGATTATATAGGAAGGGTCAGCTGTGTATGAAAACACTGCTATCCCTGGGCTTGAGTGGCAGGTTTTTGATTCAGCTCCTTTGTAAAGGGAATGGTAACAAAGTTGGCGCTCTCTCCCAGCTCTTCTGGTGCTGTTGCCTCAGGCCATTCATCCAGATGGTGAACCTGTCCTTTCTGCTGGCCAGGAGAATTACAGCTTATCCCCCAGGTAGGGCATGCCAAAGCTTTACCACGTTCTCATCTGCATTTGAGACATTCAATTAGAGAGAGCAGCAGAAAAGATGCAACCCAGACAGATCAGGTGTCCTCCAAGACTCTTGGCATCCAAAGCTGCCTTCTGAGCAACATTACACCTTCCCTTGGCTTCAGCAAACACGTGATGGCCAGGCTCCTCTTTTCTTGGTAGTCAAGTGTTGTGCTTTAACCCCAGCCAGCTGCTAAGCACCACGCAGCTGCTCACTCACTTCCCCCCGACCCAGTGTCATGGGGGAGAGAATCAGGAAAAAAAAGTAAAACTCATGGGTTGAGATAAGAACAGTTTAGTAGAACAGAAAGGAAGAAAATAATTATGATGGTGATAATAATAATAAAATTACAATATTACAACACAAGTATTGGAATATACAAAACAAGTGATGCACAACACAATTGCTCACCACTCGCCGACCGATGCCCAGTTAGTTCCCAAGCAGCGATCCACTCCCCCGGCCAACTCCCCCCAGTTTATATACTGGACATGACATCACATGGTATAAAATACCCCTTTGGCCAGTTTGGGTCAGCTGCCCTGGCTGTGTCCCCTCCCAACTTCTTGTGCTCCTCCAGCCTTCTTGTTGGCTGGACATGAGAAGCTGAAAAATCCTTGACTTGGTATAAACACTACTTAGCGACAACTGAAAACATCAGTGTGTTATCAACATTCTTCTCATGCTGAACCCAAAACATAACACTATACCAGCTACTAGAAAGAAAATTAACTTTATCGCAGATGAAACCAGGACATCAAGGAAAGACTGAAGTGTTTGGAGAAAATAAAATCTGCAACCAGATGGTGATTTCCCCTGCAGAAACCGTGGCTGTGAAACATGAGGATGGGAGGAACTTCTTAATAGCCATTTTCTGCATTAGCAGAAATTTAACAGGGTTCTGAAAATTCAAGCTCTCTCCAAACTTTGTTTCTTTGTTTTAAATACAAAAGCATACATGTTTTGATTATTTTCTAATGTTGTTGACTGCTGGGAATGTTATTGCAGTCTCCAGTTTCCAATATTGAAACTGCTCCCTGGGTGGGCCAGATCTGGACAGGTTTTTAAGGATATTATGTGCTTCTTGGAATAAAATCCCTTCACCTAATATGTAAACATGCTTTCTTCTGTCCGGTGTACTTGATCCCTCAGTTCATGACCTGGGATTTCACCTGAGACCTGTGATGAGAAATATCTGAATGTTAAGAATGTACAAATATATATATTTTGATGAAACAAAAGTGCTTTCCTGTTGACATTTGAGCAGGTCTTTACAGCTCCTTTTTTAATCGAGCTCCTGTTCTGAGCCACAATAGTAGTAGAGCATGCATTCAAAGGTCGATAACTACCCAGGGAGTCTGAATAGTGGTTCTTATAGTTGCTCTTTTGTTTCTGTAGCAGAAAAGCAATGGTGTAATATTGCCGTCAGCACTTACTAACCCTATTTTCGGTTTTCTTATGAAAGAAAGTTACTATACTGTGCACTTAAATATGCACAGTATAATGACTTCTGTAGTGTGTTTTCTGGAGCTGGATATACTTCTAACCCATGCAGTATGAGACTTCGTTGTTCTTCTTCCGTGGGGGGATGGGATGAGACACCAAAACAGCAGAATTCTGAGTAAAATACAGCAGCCTTTTAGTTTAACCTTGAATTCCACTATCAGACACTTAACGAAGAGATATGCAGGTGTATCAAAGATTGCTCTTTTAGAAAGGCAAACCAAAGGCAAACCAATTCACTTAAACTCTAGGAAACAACTCCAAACTTGGTTCTTTACAAAATCTGTACACTGTGACAGTGAAAAATGTTCCTATCTGAAGAGCATGGTTTGGGTATCTTAATGAAGTTTTAGTTTTAAAGCAGTTTTTGCTAGCTGCTAGCTCATGTTTGCCTTTGGAGGAGAGTGAGGATCCCGAAGGGCCCATTGCTGGCCCCGGTATGGGGAATCCTGCCTAAAGAGCGGAGAGGGGCTCTTGCAAGGTGACAAGTCCCACTGGCTTTCCCAATAACATGGCCTAAAGCACAGTGGCCAGCAGGACTAGGCTGTCCGTGGGGGAGGCCGATTCCTCCTTCTGGTGCTGGCGGAAAGGGAAGAAAGCTGTGTTTTGGAAGGGGAAGGCCTGGGGCTGGGCTGTGGCTGAGCAGTGACTCAGTCCCCACATTGGTAGTGAGGCAGTGCATCGCTGTGTCCATCCTCACCAGTAACTGCAGCTGCAGTAACTCCTGCTTATGTGCTGGTGCAGTAACGTGTGCTTTCACTGGGTGTTCAGAGGCGCTAAAGAAGGAGTGAGACTGCAAGGACCATGTTTAACACCGGAGCTGTAAAACTTGCAGTGTATCATGAGCATTAGAAAAAGCTGGGTGCTGCCAGTGTGTTTGAGATGTGGCAGCAGAGCCCTACAGCCCTGCGTATTATTGTGGGGCTATAAAATGAGTATTCCTTTTTTTAAAATGGGAACTTTTTTTTTTGTCCTTTAAAAACAAGCCTATACCAAGTCTAGTGAAACTTTTAGCTTAAGAAGGAAGACAAATTAATATTCACTCTTTGAGACTGTAGTTGTATTTTCCACTTTGGCCATAATATCCATGGATATCTTTGTATATGCAAAGAATATGGAAGAAATAGATAGGTTTCTGGATGCATCAGCCTTTCTCCAGGTCATTGTGAGGAAGACTTAATAGCCTAATAAATATATCATGTCTACTTACCCTGTCTTACCGGTATCCTTGGGCCCATAAGCCTATAGAGTCCTGCAACTGTGCCAAAAGCAACGCATACAGTTCAATACCGATGTCCCTTCCCAAAGAGATCAACCCAACATAAATGGGATTTATCACTGCCTGTTAATTTATTGTGTTCAAATTCTAGAGAGGTAACAAAAATCCTGTAAGCTCCATGTGGTGCTGCAGTGAACTTCTATGCGTTTGGTGGGGTTTTTTTTTGTTTTGGGGATGGGTTTCGGTTTTTTGGGTTTGGGGTTTTTTTCCCCCTTTTTTTAGTGGTGGTGTTTTAGCCAAAGGGTTCTCAGTGTGTTATTTGGCTGCCAGCAGTGCTCAGCCTGCCCTTGAGCCTTCCAGCCACTCCTCAGCCCGTGTGGGAGTGGACTCTGCCCTTACCTCCCACTCCGGCAGACGGGCATTAAATGTTTGCTCTCCTGCTTGCGAGTATTGCACAGTTAGTGCCCAGACAAGTTCCGTTTTCATTGACTGATGAAGTAACAATAGTTGGCATTATGAGCAAGCTGAGTGTTTTCTTCGGGTTTCCCTGAAGGGCCTCCTTTGTCTCCACCGTCTCCACTCAGGGAAACCCGTACACCTTGCTTAATCCGTGGGTGCTGTCAAGATGCTCCAACTTCTGAAACCAGAAGTAGGTCAGCACCTGTGTGAAGCTTTCCATCCGCTCGGCTTGCCTGCTAGCAGGAGCCTCCCAGTGAGGCTTTGCAAATGGCCCCTGTCCAGTGGGGTGGTCCCTGCTGATGCAAGTAATCTTGAGAGCCCAAAGAAGAAGGTGAAACATCCACAGCACTGGGAAGGAGAGTAGACGAAGAAGGTCCTGGTGGACTGTCATATACTTGGTGTTTATATGATTATTTAAGTCAAAGGAGGAGCAAATTGTGGACAGTCAGATGAGCCTGAACAGAGGTTTTCAGATGCCTGGTGGCACGTTGTGTGTGGCCCTGGTCCAGCTGTGAGAAGTCAGCAACTTGCCTGGGCTGTAGGGATGTCCTAATTAACCACATATTCACAAGGTGGTTTAACCAGTTGAAAAACAGGATTTTAAGGTCTATTTTGAAGTAAAGACAGTATCTAACACAGTAAACATTATTAGCATGAGGGGTTATTAAAAAATAAATAAAAGGGTTGGAATTTTCTCCCTAGTTTAATTTGAGAAAAGAGAATGTAAAGGGGCACATTCACCCACTGTTTCTGAAGTGGGGCTGAAAAAGCTTTGAGGACACTGAGCTTTCCTGCTGTCATTGCTAATTTGTCATAATTATCCTCTTGGTTAAAAAGAAATACCTTCTTCATGTTACTGATTGAAAAATCCTATGCAGTTAAAGAGGAAAATGTGAGTTTTGTGAGAAGCTGCGGAGAACAGTCATGAAGGGGTAAACAGTGGATAAACAGGCAGCAGGAAAATAATAACTTCCAGTCTCTGCAATCTTAGATGCTCTAGCAACAAGAGTATTTTTCAAATGGGCATCTTCAGACCAGACTTCAGCCTTGTAGAGAAGCCTCCTTTATGAATATGAACATCTGGAAGGAGTGGCAGACTGAAAGAGAAGGGGGGTCAGCCAGGTTTTTAGTGATATGAACAGATAATCTTCGGTGTAATGCTTCATGTGGTAGGGAAGCAAGTCTGATAGGTGTCAGGTCTGCTCTGTTTTTACTGAAAGCAGAGACTTTGATAGTACTTAATGCATTTTCTTAGGATGTCTAGCTGCATGGTAACATCATCTTTCACCAGGTTGGGAGGTGCCTGAAAGGTGGGGATGGAAGAACATAGGACTCGTAAGGCTGTGAAACTTTGCAGGGTTTCTCAAAGAAAATTTGTGTGCAAAAAGTAGGCAACTTGACCTACAATCATTCTGGTTTCTTTCCTTGGGCAGAAATTAGTGGTTATCATCTTGTTATTTTTTATTTATGGCAGTAGTTTGTAGCCTTTAGTTTATAGATTTCTTATTAATTCAAGTTCTTTGGTTTTGTTTCCAAGGTATTTTCTGATTGTTAGTTTGTCTTTGTTAGAGGTGTACAGCTAGAGCTCCTCGGTGAAGCTGATGCCGAATAGCTGTTGGAAGGTCTGTAGGGACTTGCTTTTTGGCTACCTTTCAAGTGCAGTATGGCTGTCAAATGTTTTAGTGTCAGAATCACTACATCTATCATTGTTCTGCTTTTCTCTGTCAATAACTAGTCTCATTCAGTGACATATTTTATCTTAAAGAGGGAAAGCAGATTTATCTGTGTGCCAGCACATGAGTCTTTTTAATTTTTCTGCTCAGATAATTGTTGGGCTTCAGGTTTCAGTGGTTACTTAAATTAATCCCAGTGCTGTCTTTCCAATCTCTTCAATGCTTGTGTTGAGAGAGAGGCCAAAACATACCCTGTCTGTTGGGAGCCACTAGACACCAATCATCTTGTGAGGTGGAAGAAAAGTGAGCTACAGACTTCAGAGCTGATTTTTTTGATGAGTGATGGGGGTAAAAAGGAAATATTTTTGACAGAACTTTTTTCCCACTAGCTAGGAAAACATTGAACAACTGGGATGTGCTATTGCAATTTTTTTTCTTATTTCCATGCTGGTGAACACTCTTGCTTAGTGACTTATTCACCCGTTACCAATTCCTGAAGATTTTCCATTGCTTTGAATCATTTACGTTGCCTCCTGTGCCGGTGAGTAATAACCTGCTAGTGTAATGGTCCTCAGCTTTCTTTAGTTTGCAGATTGCTGAGTTTCCAGCGGAAATACAGCAAATATAAGTGGTGCTCTTCACTTTTATCTTTCTGTAGACCTTTTGGAAAGTAGTTCACAGATCACCTGGGGTTCTGCAGGCCCCAAGTTGAAAACCACTGACCTCACCAAGCCCAGCATTTAACACCTGAGTGTGCAGGTACCTGTGCAGCTGAAGCCTGTGCTCCCCTACCAGCGCGCTGCAGAGGCCATCAAACCTTCCCTTCTCATAGTTCACAGTTTGTCATCTATGGCAGCTACCCTGAACCTCGGTGCTTGCTCTGCACCTTTTGCCCTTCTCCGCTTCGAGGACACCTGTGGTGGTAACTTTTGGAGCAGCCTGTCTAACGGTGTACAGGGATGGCTGGCACTTTGAGGGCTGCCTGCTGGAAAGCTTAGTCCAAATGTTGCTCCTTGTCTTGTGTTTGACAGCACAAGGGCTTTGGAGCAGAGAACTTGGTGGCTCTGTCAGATCAATGTTGTGCTGGGCACTGCAGCGCTGACCTGGGGCTGAAGTCTATAGGTGCTCTTGTGGTGAAAACCCTGAGATAATTATACTCACATATGAGGTTACTTGTGAATGAGAGGTAATAATACACAACCAGGCAAAGAATTCTTGCTCAAAACCTGCCTGGATTTGCTTTACCTGTTTTCTCACCGCTTGGGCTGTAGTAATTACTTGTTGTGGCACCCCTCAGCCTGCTTCATGAATGAGTTGCATGCGTAAGTCTTTTGAAAGCTTTAGTAGAGCTATGGTGAATTTGCAATTACAGATACTTAGATATGTGTTTGGCTTGAATCTGGAGCCATACTTTATTTGCTCTGGCTGTTCACTAAGGAAATGAGTGCAGGGCCCATTGGGTCAGTAGACGTAAGAGTAGGCATGTCATGCTGTCCCGGTCTGTGGTCTTGCACACTTGGCATATGCCATGAGAACGCCAGCAGTGATTGCATAGAGTGTTGCCGAAGGGAACTGGAGCCTGTAATGTCCTATTTGCTGTTACTTTCACTAAACTGCAAAATAACGATTCTTGTGTGATGTTACCTTTAGGTTTTAGTACTGTATATGACTTCTCTTAGGCTTGTTCTTTCCTAATTATGGTAAGAAAAGATAAGATTTGCACCTCAAAGCAACTCTGTGTCTTCTACTGAAGCACATTTGTCAGTACTGTCCAGTTCTCTTCTCTCTGTGGCAATGCGCAGAAGTACATCTGGGGAAGTGACCTACTCTCATCCTGGAAAAGCGAGCGTAGAGAGGGGAAGTGGTATCTTGTGGGGTTTTCTTTTCCCTTCCTGAAGCCATAGGTCTCAGTGCTTTTGTAAGATGATGAAGCTTTGTTTCATCGTTAGGCTCCTTGATTTTTTTCCTGCATGTGTTGCAGCTGAACATAAGTGTACCTGAGCTAGTTTTGAGCTAGCCAGCTCAGGTATGGTTTTCCTTCTTCAACTCCAGCAATAATTATGGTTTTCAGCAGTGGCTAACTCCCCTTGCTGCTCAGGCAGCCTGTGATGAGCTGCTGCAGTAAGTGACTTAAGTCCCTACATTAAAGCTAGCTCAGGCTTATCTAGACTACACTGCAGCGTTGGGATACTGTAACCTTCCTTTACAAACTGAGCTGTTGCAGTGAATTCCTCAGGGCTTTTAGCTTCCTGCCTTTTGAATTTCTTTTTCTGTGAACTTAGCAACTGTGGCTTTTACCTTTATCCGTGACTGACCTTTTCTCAATGCTATCTCTGCTTAAAAGCTTGCAGCAGCATGCAAGCTCTTGTCTTCCTTTCCACTGGTGGCTTTGTGCCAGGATCACACCAGCCTGATGAAGTGTCGATAACAGCCTGTCCCTTTCCAGCCTACCTTCCACCCCGCTGCTTGCGGCATTGTCATTCTTCTGTTGGCTCTGCTCTAGCTGATTCTACGATCTCCACCTTCCTCTGAGACATCTTGTCTCTCCTGATGGCTCCAGAAATGTCATTGGCTGCATTTGGTGCTAGCTGGGGCTGAGCTTTCAAAAGTTGGCTCTTGGAATGGATATAGTGCTATTTTGCTTTGAAGTCAGACCACGCATTTTGTAAATGGCACGTTTTTGACCCTTAAAAACATGAGGTTAAGGCAAGGCATGGTGCTGGACAACGTGGGAACAGCAGGGTTGAGAAACCATCTGTTGGGACCTAGTAGGGTAGGTATGGAAAGTGCCTGAGTCAGTCTTTACCACTGTTGTCCCTAACTTCCCTTTTTTATTTCAGCTTCCTTTTCGTTGAGGAAGGCATTGAGGAAGGCGCAGGCCCATTTTCAGATATTTTACTACAGGAATGTAGTCCCTCCTTATCATTTTTAGCAGGAACCGAACTTCCCTCTGTATCTGCACTGCCACAGTGGTTTGAGCTGGCATGGGTCAGCACCATGAAGGTCTCCCAGCCTTTGCTCTCCCTTTTGCTCCGACACCAGAGCCCACAGTGAGCCAGCTCAAAGGCAAAAACCTAACGTGGGGTGAGGGGGGAGGAAAAGAGAGATCGGGATAAATTGCTGTGGACCTGCAGCCTTATCTTCTCTGCTTTGTAGTACGCAAGTGGATATTTGTGGGATTATAAGGTAATTTGGGTGGGAACAGACCTCCAGACGTCTCTGGTCCAACCTCCTGTTCACAGCAGGTTGCTCCCATCAACTAACCCGTAACACCCCGTTGAAGACCACAGCAGCTCTGGTGGATCTCGTGGATGATTTTCGTATTTCCTGCATGTTTTGCTGTGGACAGGTCCTTTTGTAACTCTGGCTCATGCATAACAGGTTCCCCTGGTCCTTCTGCCTCCAGTTGCTCTGCGTAATGGGAGACTGGGGAGCACACAGCGCTGTTGGGCTGGCTCTTCCACCCACGCTGTTTGGACACTGGCTTTTTTTGCGGCAAATGGGTTACCTTCTTGAATGCACAGCTATGAACAGGATTAGGCAGCTGGTGGCTTCGGTGCTCGTTCTTTAAAGAAAAAAAATCCCCCCAAAGCACACACACATCCTCCCCCTCAAATGTTGGCCTGCTTCAGCTGTATTTGTCTGTTTTGACAGATCCTTAAGGTGATCAACAGAGCCATAGTTGCCAGCAGCTTTTTATAGGAGGATCTCTTCTCACTGTGCCGCTTGTTCTTGGGAGAGACTTTTTTGCCAGCCACTTAAGCCATGATTTAATTTTTTTTGCCAGAAACCCAGCAATAGCTGCTTTATGTAATTGTGGTAGACCTCTTGAAATGGCCAGTAAGCCTGCCCTTTCTTTAATTTTAAATGCTGAGAAATTAGGTTGTAACGACTTGGTGAATGGAGTTACAGAAAACAAATAAACCGAGTGCTCTTTTTTTTTTCTCTCATAACCTAATTTTCCCACTTCTTTTGTGACTTTTCTGTCTGCAGTTGACCTGCTCCTTGTGCTACCATAGTCTTTTTACTCAGGTCATTAAATCATGTTTTCAGTCTGGCTTTAGACTCACAAACTACTTTTGTTAGTGAGCATTTCCTTCTTATCTCCTTCCTTTCGTTCTTATCTCCTTCCTTTCATTCTTATCTCAGCCTCTTGGCAGAAAGCACTTAATGGAGGCTGCGGGCCTTGAAGTTGGTCTCACTGAATAGAGGAGAGGAGGAGACATTGACCATTCACACTTTAATTTCAGTGTTTCTGCAGCCTTATGGATACCCTCTGGGCTATGAAAACACGTGCTTCATTGACTCACAGAGAATTAATCTTCTGAATAAATAATTAAAAAAAAGAAACCTTAGTTATGTATTTTTGCATAGACTGTGATGTCACTAAAAACACAGAAAACATACAAAGTTTGTAAGCTTTTTGGCCCATCTACTACAATTCCTAATACAACAGATCTGTTAATCTGTTCCTGATGCAGGGTAAGACTGGTTTGTTCAGTGTGGCTAGTCAGCAGATTTGGGTGTCTACACCACAGAGGATCTGGAAAGGGACTAGATAAAGGAAGAAGCCAAGTAGATGAATGACCCTTCTGCTTTTAGGAGCTGTTCCCTAAACCCTGGTGGGTTGCTGGAGGAGGCAAGCTTGGTAACTATAGAGCTTCCCATCCCATCCCATCTTACAAAAAAGATCCAACTTTTATTTCCATCAGTGGGAATTTTCCAGTGACAGTAGGAGTTAGACACTGTTTCTAGTGAAATGAGAAACAGAGATGCCTCAAGTTAAGAGGAACACAAGAGAGAAACAATATATGAAAGCCTAGACTTTGTGATTTGTCTTATTCTTTCTTCTGATATCCATTTCCTCCGTTTTTGCCCAGGAAGATATGTTTTGCTGTTGAATTATTAACAGATCAGCTTCTGGGGGTCCAGCCAGGAAATGCTTTCTCAGTCTCCAGAAATAAGAGTGCTCTTTCAGAAACAATTTACAGCTTTCATCATGGTTGTGAAGATAACATGAATAATGACAGCTGGATAAAACTGTTCTGTAAGTGCTGGAGCCAAACTCACCCTGGACTCAGTAAAGAAGGGAGGTCATAGTTTTTACTGTTATTCCAGGCTAACTATGAAGGCTGCTGGTAAAGTTGAATATTCATGTTATTTAGTTGCTAGCAAGAGTAAATACATTTTCCTATTATCTTCTGGACAAACCGTAGCTATCTTTGTAGTCCCCTAAGTGGCTGGTTTCAAATGAATTGTAGAAGATAAGGTGGGATAAAATAAAGCAATTCTTTGCTCATGTGTTCCAGTTATTCTGCTTTACATATAAACAGTTCAGAAGTGTGTGCGTGTAAGCAAAGTTTACCGCTGGTGGAGCAAGATTATATACTTTTCCTGATGGTATAACTAATACAAAATATGCTGCCCAAAGCATCACTAGAAATAGAATATAGGGGCATTTGCAAGCCCAGGCAATTATATACAAGATTTTCTAAATGTAGAATCCAGAGCTGCCTGTCTGACTAACACATTGGTAAGGGCACGCCTATATTAGAAAGGAGTCTATTCTTTGGCTTTATTAGATAAGAGTCTATTCTCTGACTTTATTAGATAGCTTTAGTGACTCGATCAAAGAACAGCCTCCTACCTTATTTTTTTTTTCTTTCTGACTAGCTAGCAGTGTCTGGGCAAGCTATCTCACACTGTTAGCTCCTGACTCCTTGAAAGTAAAAACATTGTCCTGTTTCTTTGGAAGTTTCTGAAATTTATTACTGTACATTGTAAACAGGGAGGGGGAAATACAGATGTTGTGTTAAAAGGATTATTGTTGGTGCAGTTTGTATTTCCTTCTCTCAGTCCATTTGCCACTCATTTAAATTAAATCTCTCTTCCTTCCCCATCCCATCTTTGGGTTGGGTGTCAGCGTGTATTTATGGTGGTGGCGCAGGGCATCCCACACTCTTGGCACTCATGACCAGGAGTTCATGCTGATGACTGGACAACGCTGAGAAATGCCGATGCACAACAAACATAATTAAAATGTCTTTGTTCCTTTTAAGAACAATTTTTGTTAGGTATGTTTAAATGCAAGGGTGTGAATTAGCTTCCTAACTACAGTTGTTTGGCTTTTTTTTGAAAGTCACAGCTTTTCCATTGGAGTTCTTATGTATTTATTCTGGCTGAGAAAACAACTGGACTAAAGGTTTTTGCTCAGCCTTCTTTAGGCAGCAGCCCAAGTATTCAGGCATTTTCTGTATAAAGGATAGAAAAACATTTGAGAAACAGACTTAAGTTGCTAATAGAAAGGTAGATAGAAAATTGCGGAAACAAAGGTAGGAACTTAGGCTTCCTCTTTGGCTTTTTGAAACTTACAGAGTTTTACCAGTTCATTTTGAACTTAATGTATGATTATTTTTTTTCTGTAAACTTATGGTATAAGAAATAGGAAATAAACCTGAAGATGATAGGATACCAATGTATAACCACTGTGATGCATAGGTATGTTGAATCCTGTGTGAAGTTCGTTTCTCCAAGTTGGAAAAACCCGCCACCAAAAAAAAGAAAAAAAAGCATAAAAAAAGCCAGAGATCTAGAAGAGATGCAAGGAAAGGTAACAAGAGTGCTCCAAAGAATGGAGCAGCTATATTGTGGAAACTGGTTGAATTATAAGTCCTGTGGAGAAAATGGGTAGAGCAATGACGTTTTTCTGTCTTTTCTGATGTAAGGATTTGGGAACATGAACTTAAATTATTAGGAGGTAAGCTTGAAACAAACAAAAGAGTTACTTTTTCAGAAAACATAAGAAAACAATGAGAAAGTAATGTTTTAATCTTTTAGCATCCTCTGTATCTTATATGAAAGATTTCTCTTAAAAAAACCCGAAAAACAAAACCCCAAACCAAACCAAAAAAAACCCCAACAAAACAACCTTTCCCCCCAAAACCTGAAAGTTCTGTGAATGTATCTATTTACTTTTGAACAGAAAAAAAACCCAGCATACACAAGAACTTCTTTGTGTGCTGCCAGACCTTGTCTGGCTCCCCCTGTGACTAACGTGGAGCTGGTTTCTGTAGCCACAGGTGGCTCCCAGAACAGTTCACAGGAGGAGTCACCTGTGGAGAGTGGTCGGTCGCCGAGTCCCAAGGGCCAGGGGGAAGTACCTTGCCTGTGGTCCCAGAGCAATGAGAGTTTGCCATCCATGGTTTGACTTGGCTAAGCAGGTGGGCAGTAGGCGCTGGCGTCAGGGAGCCCTTCTTGCTGAAAGCCAAATCATGGGGGTGCGTTGAGTGGAAGATCCCAGCCTGGAAATGCTGTGTTTGAATTCCTCGTCGTGGGTTGAAGGGGGTCAGTGCACTGGTATGCTGCCTATTATATGATCTTCCTTCTACTTTTACAGACACATCATTTTTTTCATCTGATAATTTGCTTCAAGGACCAGAAAAGTGAGTCTGTGGAATTTGCCCCCGTCGCTGAAAGAAAAACCTGGGGACCTCCCAAGAGCTTATTATAGACTTGTAAGGACCTACGTGAAGCCAGGGGCTCTTGCTGTCAGGGGCTCATTACAAAAAGAGATATTTACTACAGTATTCCTTTAAAAATGGACTCTTTTACTTAAAAATGCTGAGCTTGGAACAAACTGAGTGCAGCACATTAGCGGTTTTTGGGTCCTGATCTCTGCAAATGCCCGAAGAGGAGATGAAATGTTTCTTCACAGAGGTAGTTATAATGAATTTGGTGTGATTACTCATGTGAATATTTTCCATAGCGTGACCATAAAGTACAAACATTTGGGATAACATGTAATCTAGGGAGGTGGGGAGAATTCTTTTGTCACCTCTTTTGAATAGCACAAGCAGAACAAAGATAACATAGTTCATTAATACCTCCAATAAAAGAAAAAGAAAATTAATGCTACCTGTGCAATGTGAAACTTCTTGACAAGTAAAAATATACCTGCTGAACTCCTGTGGAACGTAGAGTCTCACACAGGGTCTCATTTAAGATTTTTGCCCGTTTCTGATTGTTGCTTAGGGGTTTGGTTTTTTTTTTTAATGTCCCTAGTGGAATAATTCAACATGGCAAATAACATAGTATGAAAGAGTCGTAGTGGGCTCGCTTTCTGTTGGTTTCATTCCTTAAGGTTGGATCCACCAATGAGAATGATTTCTCAGTTTTGGTTTATCATGTAGGGCTATATGTAACTGATAGCAGGAAGGACAGCAGCAGCTGGGCCCTCAGTAAGTAATGTAGGGAACACCAAGAAGCAAGGTGCTCACTAGAGAGAGGCCTTTCTTACACCGTCTTATGTGGTAGTTTGAGAAGTAGTTACTTGGAAATCTTTCTCTGCACAGATTGGCTCAAGGGGTGGTTTCATGGGATGCAACGAGCTGAATGAAGAGCTCGTCAGTGTGCTCCTGTGACTTACCTTGTGTTGACACGAGCTGTAATGGGGTGTCCCAAGAATTGCTTTGCTTTGCCAGCCCTTAAGAAAATGAACAGCTGAGCTGTGCACATCCTTAACATGGCAAAAATGCCAGGAGCAGTGGGGACAGAGGAAGGGTTCGCTCCTGCAGATCAGGGTATAAGGTCCAGCCCACTTAGGGTGTTGGCAATTTGTCGGGGTAGTGAAGGGGGAAGCTGAGCATTTTAGGGACTGTGCCCTTAGCCGCTGTGCTTGCATGCAAGACAGGCTGATGCCAGTGTTAGGAACAAGGCTTGCTGATGTTGGTGTGGCACGCTGAGGAGAAAGAAGAAATTTTTGAACAATTAGTACTTTGCAGTAGCTTTTCCTTGTTGTGGTGGCTCCAGCATCATTGAATATTATTCTCAAAATCACACCCTTGTTTCTTTTCTTGCATCTGCTAGTGTGGCTCAGCCAGACCATGTCCTACAGAGGCAATGAACCTTGTGAAATGCCGCATCCTAGGAGAAGGCTCTAAATACCAGGGGGTGCTTTAGGATAACCCCTCCCTTATGCTTCAGTCTGCTGGGCAGTGCACAAAACTAGATTTTTGACAGAGCATTTATTGCACTGATGCCTGCAAAAGCAAAGTAAGATTGTATATTAAGGAGGATTTATGCCATAACTGCATGCAAGGGGACCAGGCATTCAAGCTTAAGAAAACTAAAACTTTGGGAAGCAAATCCTAATGTCAGAGCTCAGTCCTTTGCATGACCCAGCTGTCCCAGCCAGCCAGATTGGTGGCTGAGAGACAGCATCTCTGCATTGGATGTGTCTAGTGTTAACTCAGTGTTATGGAAAACAGAGAGAATGGAAAGAAAGGAGTTGGACAGAAATAGTAAAAATGAAAAGAAGAGCTGGGATATAAATTCCTTTGGAGAGGAAAGCCAATGTAAGTCATCCTCTGTGTCTTGTGCATATATGTGTGTATATTGTGCTGTGGTGGTGGCCATACGCCGTGACGTGGCTGGGGTTTCAGTGCTTTGGCCTTTATGTAAGCAGAATGTTGAAAAGACTCTGTCTTGAAGATTTAGAAATAACTTGTAAGTTTAATGTAATACTGAATAAAGAGTATTTAATGATCAAAACTTGAACAGAGTAGGCAAGGACTGGCTTCTTGAGGATCTGGGTTTTATCACTGGATTTTGGGTTCCCAGTCTTCTTCCCTTCCAAACTTTTCTTCCCCATTAAAAAGCTCAGATGAGGTAAGATGTATTAGTGTTGAATCCAGGGGCTTTCCTTGCCATCGAATAGGGTTGGTCTCCTGAGTATTTTGGATTATTTATCCCTGTGTGGTTCAGTTCGCATTATGTGTATTCACCTTCTGCTTCTAAAATAGTGGCAGAGCTTTATAAACTAGGGCCTTTACCTTTGCTTTGGGTGAGCTTTTCTATTACCGGGCAGCAGTCTAGCAAAGTGCATCTTCACTTGCTTTGATCTATATAAACATACTGGTTTTGCCCTCCCTCTTGCTTCTGTCTTTGTCCAGCTTATTAGTTGCCTTGTGGCAGCAAAGATATATGCATCTTGCTGGCTGACTGGTAAAGCCTAACTCATTTTGCTCTAAGCCATTTCTTGAGTTTACGTTACAAAAGGTAAAACCCTTTGACGCAGTGCAGAGCAGAAGTTCAGCTATTAAGGGTGTAATGATAATTGGTGAAGAATGAAGGATGGTTAAGTGCTGCAGTCAAGCTGGGCTGCATTTTAGACCTATCTGACAGGTAAAGAAAGCTAAGAAATAGCCATGTTTTGCTCCCATGACCTTGTTTAAAGGAGTTACAGGACCTTCCTCCTCCCACTTTTTCTCTCCTGCAAAACACACAACTTTTGGTTAAGAACTGAGCTTGCTGCTGTCTTCCCCCCACCATCCTGTGAGCAGTTTCAGCTCGACAAGGAATGCTTGATGTAATCTTCTGAAATTAGGCACGTAGGTGTGTTGTCATTATTAGCCTGCTAGTGGCCGTTTAGCTATTTTATCTCAGTTATAATTAAAAGAGTGTTACCTGGAAGGGAGTGAGAGGAGGTGGGTCAGGAAGCTGAAGCTGGATCTGGATCTGGATCCAAGGCGGGTTGTGTTTGGGCCTGTGGATGGGAAGTGTCTGGCAAAGATGGTGCCCGTAAGTGTCTTCTAGTTATCAGATTACCTTTATAATGAAAAAGGAGATTTCTGGTCCCAAAACATCCAATTTACCCTGTTATTTGAAGAGGTTTTTTGCCACTTGGTGCAAACTTCTGCATAGCTCTCCTCAAATCACCCACATCAATGTATGGGGTGTTTCTGTCTAACTGAGATAAAGCATTTTCCTTCCATAAAACTATTTATTTTGCCCTACAGAGAGGTGAGAAGGTGCGTGGAGTTTAAATGTGACCTGCAAAGTGTGTCTGCTTGGTTTGAAGTATTTTGTTTTAGGATCTCACACAATCCACAGCTTTCCTTGTGAGCTGTGACCGACTCTTCAGGCCTCAGGGAAATGAACTGTGACTTTGTTTCAACGTCCTTCATCTACTACAAAATTAAAATGAAGCCTTTGTTGCATGCCTTTCTATTGTTATGGCTTTTCCTTGGAGTGAATTTGACAGGGACGTCAATGGAGAGCTCTTGAAAATGGCTGGTGCTCTCTGGCTCCCTGTTTATACATCCGTGGAAGATCTATGGATAGAGGAAGCTACGCAAGTGCAAAATTGCATTAAGAGGTTGGGAGATCCCTTCTGTCTATATTAGTGCATGTGAAATGATGGAAATTTACTGGTAGGGGTAAAATGACTATCCTTTTAAAAGTAACTGGCAGTGTCATCAAGGGAGTGGTAAATGTTGCAGCATCCTGAAGTGATGAGGAAGCTAAACCAAAGCCTTCTTTGCTGAAGGGGCACAGGAGAACAGTGCCCTTTGCTTCGCAGAAAAACACCCAACCTTGTGATTACTTGCGATGGGCCAGATGTGGCTTTCTGCCAGAAATTAGTAACCATTTAGAGAAGAACGAAAGTTTGCCTCTGAATGGGGCAGTGATGGTGTAAATGAGATTTTTTTAAATGTTCTTATAAATTATTTTAACAAGTGTCAAGTGAATTCTTTTCTTCAAATGAAATTGTGGACTAAGTTGTTTCTGGCAGAAAATGAAACCAAATTTTTTTAGTGAGGGGGAAGGGGGCTGGGACAGTAGTGACAGACCCAGAAAGACCCTGAACATCTGCAGGTCTCTGGTGAGGAAGGAAACTGGCTGTAGCTGTTGTCAAGGAAGGGATGCTGCTTCTCATAACCCAGAGGAAAGGGTGTGAAATGTGGTAATAATTGTAGGAAACAATTGTCATTGTTGTTCTGGCTGGACTGTGCCCTACACAGCATATGGAAATAAACACGGATCTCTGAATCTTGTCACTGTGCTGGTTCAGCCTCATGGTGCGATAAGAAAGACAATCATGAAGTAAAACGGATCTTGGCGGGCTTTGGTTTTCCTCTGCAGAGAGTTGGGAAGGTGAGCAGAGTTTAAATGTACCCTGCAAAATGTGTATGGTTTGAAGTATTTCAGGGTCAGGCAGAAGGCAAAGCACCTATATAAACTCCTGACTTCTTGTGCCTGTGGTCTACCTCTGTTTGGGGTTCTGGTATTGACACTACATAAAAGTTTTGGGTTTTTTTCCTCTTCTTCCCTATATTCTTTCTCCTGGGCATGAGGAAACTTTTATCCCTAAACTCTGATTTACCTTCACATCTTTTTCTGTCTCAAGACCCTTTCTTGGTCAGGTCAGTACCTTTCACCATCTGTGTTTGGCTGCTTTGCTTTTGACTCTCCTCTTCTTATCCCCTGAGCTTCTTTGACCTCTCTGGCTGTCCTGCCAGCACCTCCTTGGTTCAGTTCTTGCTGCCCCTTTTCTGGGCTGCCGTGCATGTTCCTGTTGGCTCTCTGATCAGTCAGGCCCCTTGCCTGCTGTACACCAGCCTGCTCCAGGGTCTCAGCTACCGTTTCCGTATTGCTCGCCTGCTCTCCCTTGTTCACCTCTTTCCATTTAGCCTTTCATTGCCTTTCTCGTGACATTTCTCTCCATGCAGCTTACTGGTGGTATAAGCCATCTCCTTACCCTCCCTCCCAAACACCCTTTCTTAATCCCTCCATGTTTTTTGCCTGTCCCATCCCATTTGGGCATGTAGTGAGTAGTTCTTCAGTCTCTGCCTCTTGCTCATCGCATGCATCCGGACTACGTGCACAATCTTCGGCTACAAACTTTCGAGGAAATCTAATTCTGTCTTCATGAGCTCAGACCTTTGCAGGCTGTAATTACCTCTCACTGTCATCACTGAGACCTCTTTCCTGCTGGCTCACCTGACACAGGTACGCACGCACACACATGTACATATACAGCATCCCTATTTCCCCCAGGTCTTTAGCCCGTGCAACCGTCGGATCACCTGCGCTGGATCTTTGCTGTCGCTGCCTCTTGGCACACCTCCTTCAGCCGCTTGCAGGCTCTGCCTAATTTTCCTCTGGTCTGCTGAGCCAGGTATCGTCCCCCACGTTACCCTTCCTCATAAAGCTGGTGAGGAAGGACTCGCTCGTGAGTGTCTGTGGTGTCTATCTGGGTTGGCTGGGCCTTACTTTTGCCATATTGAAACACCTTTGGTGGTTTCCTCCTTTGAATACCTTCATAACCTTTGCATGGGGTTGCCTTTTCTTCAGTATCTCCTACCCCCTGTCAACGCCCAGCCTTGCAATGACTGCTCTGTTTTTGTTGCTCCCTTAGTTCTCCTGTGGTCTAAGGCAGGCAGGCACCCTTGTAGATAAGGGTGCTTTCACATTTCAGTCTGTCTTGGGAAGTGCACAGCATCCTATTCGGTGCTGAAATACTTGTTAACTGCTCTGGTGAACTCATCCCTAGAGTGACATCACCTGTCAGTGAGGTTAAATTCTTATACGGACCTCTGTAAGAAAAAAAAAAAGCACCCTGGAAATCAATTGCAGGGGTGTCTGTGAATTTATGGAGGGCAGAAAAAGAAAGTGGGCTTTCTTGGAGAAACAGCCTTTTGTCAATGTACCTGCTTTCTCCCTCCCTAGATGCACAGTCAACATTGTCACCATTGGGTTAACATTGTTTCTTGGGTTAAATGCCTGAACCATTAAAATACAGAGGAGGAAAAGCCCCCGGATGTGAGGCATGAAGTAGCATTGCTGCATTCACTCCAGCTTGGACATGCTTGTCTGATTTCAGAGTCATTGGAGCAATTGTGGTATCACCCTTTGTTTTCTCCCTGCTTCTCCTTAGAGGCCCCCTGGCAGGTCTCCAAGGGCAGAGTTTGCAACCCAGGATGGTTTGATCCTAGATTTGAGAGCAGAAACCCAAGGAAGTGTCATTTTAAACATACAAAAAATCTCTGCATATCTAGCCCATTAGCACAGGGCACTCAGGTGAAGGCTTCCCTCTCCTGTCCTTTGTCCCCTGGTTTATTTTCCACATTTCTTGGTGTACAGGAGGTCATATACTTTGAGCAGTGGGTCAGCAGAACGAAGCAGTTTTCAAAGGAAATAAAGACAGTTTTAATCCAGTTTTCATTTCCTTTTCCTTCTATTTGGTAAACTGTACAATATTCAGTAATAAAAGACTTGCTAGTTCTTGTATCGCAGATGCTGAATTATTAAATCTCAGAATCTCTGATTTTGCTGAAGTGTAATTAGTGTGTGCAGCGTCTTCCTGACACGTGCTGGAGATGTAATCAGGAACCAAGGTGCTCTTAGCAAGAGCTTTGTTAAAGCATACTTTAAAATACGATCTTACCAGGAATGGAAAGAGCCTGTAGTCATATAAAAAACCACTCCTCTCAGAAGCCGAGAGGTTTGGGAAGATGGGATCAGGTATACGTAGTGTTAAGAGACTGCGCTCATCTGCTGGGTTTGTCCTTTGTTAAATTTTCAGCATAGATCCTCATAACATAGTGTCAGCAGAAACACAGGCAAAGCTTTAAGGATTACTCTGAATAATATGAGGATGCGAGTTTTGGGGTTTGTTTGTTGCGTTAGAGCTGAAGGAGTCGTTTGGGTGCTTAGCTTGGACGCATGCCCACGTCTAACCATATGGTAAAGCAGTTGATGGAATGCAGATAATAACTTCATTTTCTCTGCTATTTACATTCAAACTTGTGCTAACAGGTCCCCTCCAAAGCTTTGTTTCGACCCACTATGTGAACCTAGTAGGGAAATTAATCTCTCCATGCCTCAGTTTCCCCATACTGCAAATGGCAATAATAATACGCATCTTCTCTGTTACTGTGTTTGGAGTGTACGGATGAAAAGCACCGAATATGAGCTTGCTATTTAATTATTTGGCCAATTGCTTGTACTGAATTTGTCTGACTGTGCAATGGGAACACCCATGATTGGGAAACCTGGGCTTCCCATGTCTATCTGGGCAGCACTGGGCAGCGGTGCTAGCCTGCCCAGTTGGGCCATGACCCACAATGCTCGCAAAGATACCTGGCATTAGCCAGCTGGCCACTTCAAAGGGTGAGTGTGAGAAGGGAGTGAAAAATTGCAGGGGAGAAAGCATGCTTTGAACCTGAATAAAGCAAAATTTTCCTCTTCTGACCAGGGAGCCTAAAAACACAGGCAGTGCTGCTTCCTAGGTAACTTGAAGCTGTATTAATGTTTCAAAAGAGAAGTGAGTCAAACCAGCTAATCCATGTCAACTGTTGTCATAGGTACGTGGTGAAATCCA
The DNA here is from genome assembly GCA_013401275.1 of Pandion haliaetus. Classification (NCBI taxonomy): domain Eukaryota; kingdom Metazoa; phylum Chordata; class Aves; order Accipitriformes; family Pandionidae; genus Pandion; species Pandion haliaetus. The sequence continues at coordinate 67,439 of VYZV01035357.1, read as the reverse complement.
CGTCCATTGGCCCTGAGAAGTTGTTGTGTGGTGTTGGGTCAAGGCATGTTGGAGCCCCTGTTTCCCTGAGTGGTATGGGAGCAGGGTCACAGGGGATGGGAATACTAATTTCTCTTTCCCTGATGAATCGCTGATGAATGACCTGTCAGATTTGGGGTCCTAAGACACACTCTGCAAACACGGATAGCATGTTTTTACTACTTTTTACAGAATTAAACTTAGCACAGGAAGAATCTGCTTTGGAAGGGACTTTGAAATTTTGGAGGCAGGCTGAACCAGCCCCTGGAGGGCTGGTAGTAATGTGCATGCTATCCAGATGTGTCATGATCTTCTGAGGATAAGTATAGATATTGTATGTACATTAGATTTTATATGTATATTTTAAATCTTCCCATTTAAAAGTAAATGTTTAAACCCTGCAAATAAACCAGTAGCTTAGAAAAAAGTGTAATATGGAGCGATTGTACAAATAATTGTATTGTGATATAGCGTTACACCAACTATACCAAGCCTATAGGCAAAGGCTTAAGCCTTGGATTTAAGGAGTATATGGTGTGTCCTGGTCTCACTGTAGAAGCCGCATGTAGGAGGAGACAGTTTCAAGATGCAAGACCTGTTGTTCTCAGTGATTCCTCAGTCTCCTGACAATAAGGCTACTTGGCATGAAAGCAACAGGCAATCAGTGAGGTCATTTTAAGGGGTTTGGAGCTGATCTTCAAAGTCACGTTATTTTTATAAAGTCTTCAAGGAGAAATCTGATTGCAGAGTCACTCATGACTCCATGAAAAGTTTGGGGAGCTGATAGTGGTCCAAAAAATTTGCATAGATATAAATATGAGAGCATAGTTAGGTAAAATGAATATTAAGTATAAATAGTTCAGAGTGCCCCTAACTTTAAAAGTCCTAAGGTGCTTTGCCATCCAGCAGCTGATGAAATCTTCACTCTCTCTTTCATGTTTTTGCCCTGTTGCTTTGGATCTTTTATTTGATTTCATTGTGCTTATCTGGTTTATGCCAGTAGTGGTATGTTAGTGTTATATAATAGTGTTACTCTTCCAGTAACAAAGTTATGTCCTTCAGATAAAATGGAGAGCCCTGATTTCTCTTTAGGTAGGTGAAGTATAAATTCATTGATGTGGTCGGAAAAGAGTCTCAGTATCAGAGTACTCCTGATGTCTGTGAGCTAGTTTCAGTCTAGCCATTTTCCCATGTGGTGTGACCTACCAGACATATTATTTGCTCCCCCCATCCCCATCCCCCCAACCCCCAGCTTTTCTCCTTTTCCAATTTTATTGCTGTTTTGCTTTCCTGTTGTGTGGAGATGATGCTGATGATATTTTCTTTTCTGCATGTGTAAGCCGCCTTCTTCCCTCCTCCTGCTCTGTATCACTGCTGTTGTCTCTTCCAACTGACTGACCTCCACAGCTTCTGTGTGAAATGGAAGTTATTAAATGTAAATGGTATCTCAACAGCACTTTAAAATTTGAGTACATACAATGAAATTGGTTTAGCTGTAAAAGAAAAAGGGGAAAGTGACCCTGTACTTGGTTTTGACGCCATAAGCAATTGCTTGTTTATCTGAATGACCTGAATAACTTTGATCTAGATTCTGCTAATGCTTATGGTCTGCACATACCTAGGTTTGGAGAATTATTTGTGCACCAGGTAATTCAGGATAATCACAAAGTTTTTGCAGGAATGGTGTTAGAGTATCTTGCAATAACTTTTTCAAGCACCTAGCCTACACAGTGGTTTTTAGGGGTTTTTTTCAGTTATGCTTAAAACCCAACCTCAGAACTTGTTTTTAAATATTAGTTAAACATTTTCTTGGTGTGCAAGCTGTCTTACTAATTCAGACTAAAGTCACTGTAGCATTAAATCAGAGTGCAGAAAGCCAGAAATATGCGGGATCCAGGCCATTAGTTGTACATGGTGAGGGAGGAAAACCCTGCAGTATCCCACACTTAAAAGCTCCCATTCAGCAAGCCCTCAGTTTAATACCTGATGCCCTCATTTGCATTGCGTGGGACACAGTTTATATGCCAAGAAGTGGAGAAACTTGCTCCCGTCTGTTGTTTTGACACTGAAAAGAAAACATCACGTCTGGTTCCTCTGCATACGTTTCTCCCAATGAAGCAAGGTGTCATAGTCTGGTAGGGTGAGTGAGAAATGGAACTGGAAGCATTGGTCACTGCACTCCCCAGCTGGTAGGCAGCTCCATGCCTTGCTGTGGTCTAGACCGGATTTTTCTTGGCGGATGCTTCCCATTGGTGTTGGCAGCGATGACAGCAAGCATGTAAGCAAGGCTTACTGATTCCTGCCGTCATTAGTCATGTCACTTAGGTCATTACTGCTGGCCTCAGGAGCCCTCCTTGCTTGGCCCTGCCAGCCACCTCCACCTCATGGGAGAGGTATGTTGGGAAGTGCTCAGCTGTAAAATGGTAGGGTAGAGACAGTCTAGGCATGTACTGTTTTTTTAAATTTATTTTATTTATTTTTTTTTCCTGTTTAATACCTTTTCCAATATTTTCTGAAGGTCAGGAGCTGCAGAGTGCTTGCTGTCAAGCTTGCACTTGCTCTGCTGCTTTTGAAATCAGAGCTAATTTTGCCTTCTTCCAGACTTCCTGAATGACTGCAGGTCTTGGAGGTTTGATGCTTCAGATCACTGAATAACTTACTGCTACTTGTGATGTATTATCCCGAATTTTCGGCATGATTCTGCAGGCTCGTTTCAATGTCTGCTCTGTTTCCAAGGGATGCTTGTTCAGGAGGCAGCTTTTGTCCTTCTCTGGTAGGAAACATCTCATGTGGCCCTTGGCGATGCTGTCAGGGGCTCGACGTGACCGGCTCGGTATTCCTCTACAGGAAGAGTGCGCGAGGAGGTGAGAATTTGCCTTTTAGCATCTGTCACGGTTTGGAGCTGTTTGAACATGTCCCAAGCTCACCGCCTTTTCAGGCCCTGAGATCCTGGGAGTGCTGCCATGGTTGCACACTGGGAGTCCTATGGCATTGTGGCAAACACCATAGTCTCTGTGAAATGCATGCAATAATGTTTGTAGCTTCTGCGTGGTTTGATGGACACAATGTCTTTACAACTCCAGCGAAGCCCTGCAATAGCTACTGGCTGCAAGCAGGTCTCTTAACCTGCAGAAAGAAAATCAAACGCCACCGTGAAAAGTTCTTGCAGACCTTCCCGGGTCTCCTCAGCCTGGTTGTGCCTGGCCCTCTCTGAAAGTCCAGCCCAGAAAAAACGTTGGGCTGTTGAGGATGTTAGAAAGAGGGTTTCACGTCAGCCCAGGAGCTTCCATGTTCGGGGCTGTCTGGGGCAGCCTCTCAGGTAGACAGACCATCATATGGACAGGCCACCTCTGAGCAGCCTCAGCAAGCTGGTGTTGCCACAATGCCATTTTGCTGATCTTCATGCGAGCCCTTCTCGGTGCCGGCCACAGAAAGGCCATCCATTGCAGACTGCTCGTGCCAAGGACAGGTTTCATCGGTGCGCAGAAAACCAAACCGGGAGTGTGATGGGGCAAAAGCATCCCCCTTGGGAATGGATCTGCAGTACAGATTTGCACCAATTCATTTGGGTAGTGCTATCACCATGACCCTTAAACACTGCTGTTGGATGTCATTACCTATCAGGAAACAGGTGGAAAAAGTGTCCAGGATAAAAGGATGGGGTTTTTTTAATAGGCAGTTTGGGTTTTGGCAGCTGGGCTAAGCAGGCGTGTTTCCATTCAGCATGTTTCTCCATGCAAAATGGCAGGAAATCTGGCCTTTCAATCCCTTTGACGCTTTTCTGTGCATTAACTCAAATGCCCCAAATATTTCACAGCCGAGATAATATCAATAACAAAATAATGTTTAATTTCAGTGTTACAAAAATCTGAAGCAACATTTTTTGAATATTGCTCCCATCCAAAGCGACCATTGCCAAGCTCGCACTATGTGTAGCCCTGCATCATGTGAAGCGGTAGCTAAAGAAAGCGTTAGCCCCTCTTCTCTGTCCATTTGTCTTTGCCGCCTGCTCCCCTGTTTGGATTTGGACACCCCTCACATTTCCCCATAACAAATCTTTCCAGTTCCCTTAATCATAGGAGTGATGCAAGGGAGCTGAAGGGTGGTTAGTGGCAATCCTGTCCAACTCCCTTCCTCTCCCCCAAATTTATGCCTGCTGAAACGTGCTTTGCGTAACTGGCAGGTGGGTAAGTCTGTGTGTTCCTGTGGAGACAGGAATAAGAGGAGCATCAGGAAACTCTTCTGTTATGAAGACTGGTGGAACTTCTTAGGCTCTGCTCTCTACTTCTAGATCAGGATGACTGCAGAGCGCTAACGTTTTTGCTTGAGGCTCCTTTATCAAGATGAAGGCTAGGACTGTGCAGCTATGAGCCTCATGTCATTTTAGGTATGGAAGAACAAAGCGGGCCCCTGGAGGGCAGGAAGGAGAAGGCTGGTCACAGGCTGCCTTGCTTTCATCACTAGAAATACCTTATTGTGTATTTTTTCTTCTACTACCCTGGAAGGGTCCCCAGCCGCAAGCCTGGGCATGTGTGAGCTGAGCAGAGTGGTGGGTGTCACACCACCTAGCTCTGTCCCATTTACAAAAGTAGCACCAGCTTCCCTCTACCTTCATGATCTCCTGCATGAAAGTCCTGGGCCCAGCTAACCCCTCTGCAACCCAGTTGGTTTGGTTTTCCTTTGCAAATCACTATGAAATCCTTCTGCAATGGAGTGCAAACAACCATGCAGCTTTTTCTTCCTCAGGACTGACCTGGACAGAATTTTGCTTCTGAAGTGCTGAAAACCTGCAAATGTAACTTTTCTTTTTCTTTAAAAAAAAAAAGGAAGCAATTTTAACTATGTAGAGTTTATGAAACATTCAAGTTCTCAAAATGCACCATGTACAAAACAGGTGTACTTCCAATTTCAAACCTTTTTTTATAGCGAGGGGGTCAGAGCTCTCCTGCAGTTATCAGCAGGGCTGTACCTTTCAATAGCTTTGAAAGTGAATAAACGGTTCTCTCTCTATAGTGCCTTGCTAAATATTACACTAAAGCAGTTTGCATACATTCAACTGCTATTGTGAACTGAAGAGATCCCCCCCTTCGTTTTTTTTTTTTTTTAACCTTTTTGAACTGCCCTGGAGCAGAGATGAAAACTACTAAAATGACAACATGACAGAAATACTCCACAAGCGAGCAATCTAGGATTTTTTTTTTTTTTTTTCCTTGACTGACTAATCTGTAAAAGCACCTGGAATGAAAAGCATCCACCTTCATGCTTGGAGAAAAGAAGTCTGGGTATTTCATAGAGTAATTGCAGCAGCTGAGATTTGGAGCTGGCTGTAGGGTCCCTTTGCTGTTCCCATGTACCTACTAGTCAGTCTGGATTGACCTTGGTATTTATGGCATGGGCTGAAAGAAGAGTCTGATGGCAGAGCCCTCGTGCAGAGGCTGTGGGTGNTCCTCCTCCTCTTCCTCCTCTTCCTCCTCCTCTTCCTCCATCGCTGGGTTCTGCGGCTGAGCTCGGCCACCGAGGCATCTGGCAGCGTGATGACCTGTGCAGCTTTCAAATGAGCGGCCACTCCTCTCTGAAGAATGTGCTCAGGAACACTGGCCCTATTAATTTATTTTATTTGGCATTATTAGAAAAAAAAAAACAAAACAACCCCAAACCCTCTGTTGTCAGGATTTTCTTTAAATAGCCAGCTCTGGAAACAGGAAATTCCTTTACCTCTGGAAACAGGAAACAGATCTGACTATTACATATTTGTTTTAAATCTTTCAATTATCCACTGCTGCCCCTCACATCTGACTTTCTTTCCACTGCTCAGCGATATTCTCTATTTATTTTTGATAAGCCAGTATCTGTGGGTATTGTGCAAGACTCAAGGGTATGCTCCCATCGAGTAATTCAATGTATTTTGTTATAAAGCTGGCAAGGCTGATGTTTTCTGGATCTACCATGTTCATTATACGTATGAACACAAGAAGTTCTGTTCACTGAGGTTTGATACAGAGGTATGGTCTGATGACTCAATAAAATAATAGAAAAAGAAGGGAGAAAATGAGAATTGGCATCACAGAACTAAACAAAGGACAAGATTTTTTTTTTTTTATTTTTTTTTAAGGCTAATAATCAGAGCCTACTGACAAGAAAGGGCATACCAGTGGAACTAGAGTACTTTTAGAAATTCAGGGCCAGAAGGGACTTCAAGATATCTTCTAATCCATCTCCTTGCCCCCAAGAAGGATAGATGTTTATCTTCAAAACCTCTGATGAGGGTGATTTCACAACCCGTCAACAAATCCTGTGCCAGGCCTTCACTCTCCATGTAGTCAGAAAGATTTCTCATAATACCCTCAAAACTTACTAGGTGTAGAGTAGGGTTTTGTTTTTCTCTGTGCAGTAGAGCAACGGATGACAGTCCTTTTTGCACAATTATCTGGTCTCAGGACTGTGTATTCTCAGGAGGTATTTGCCACCTCTGTAACCTTCTCTTAATCTTCCGAGCATTTACCTATAGATCATGTTTCCAAATGTCTTTTGGATTTTGTTGCTTGCTTCTTGCACTCTATCCCAAATGTACCTGCCTTTTTCTGAAAGGGCTATTTCCCAGGCTGGGCAAAGTCTCCAACTGAAGCCTCACAGCTGCTGAGCAGAGAGAAATAGCTGCCTCTCAAGCTGTGCCTGTGATAACCTGTAAGTCTGTGCTTTGGTGGTCTTTGCAAAAGCTGTGTGTCACTGACCCCTGACTCGTTTGCAATCCTCTGCAATTGTAACTTTGGTGTTTTGGTGGTACTGCTGCCTCTCCATTTATTCCACTTTTGTTTCTGTGGAGTCCTCATTTCTAAGCAGATCACAGTGCTATTAACTGTCCTGGGAATGTGTTGGCTCTTAAATAATCACAAGTGGGGCCACTGTGCCAAGTTTTGGTTTGGAGTAACTTTTTTCTGCTTCCAGACCTTGATGTAGCTCCAGAAAAATAAAGGTGTTTACGGATGCATTATGAATTAGCACCCTGGTTGCCAGCCCTTTGTAGCTGGGTCCCAGCTCCGGCAGGGTGCTGCGACGCCTCTCGTGCTGTGAACATGCTCGAGCTGGCAGGAGTCTCTCTGTTGATCCCGCGGCGTTCATGTCCAGATCCTCTCCCTGCCATGGTGCAGTGGGTTGTTCTCAAAGCCTTCTGGTAGCCTCTTGCACGCAGGGTGGGGCTCATCTTTGCTCACCCCAGCCCTGCTGCTGCCCTTGACACTGAACTCGTTACCTCTTGCTCGTTCCCTCCAAGGCTGGCAGGGCATCAATGCCTTGCGCCCGCCTTCCCAAAGCACCCCAAGATGCGCAGAGCTGCAGGGGTGGCAGAGGATCAGTGAGGTGTATTTGCTGTCCAACCTGTGCGACGCAGGGCTGCAGAGACCCTCGGAGCCGGAGGGAGGAGGGCTCCCCACTGCTCCCCAGCACTGCAGCTCACCCCCACGGTCCCAGGACACAGCGTCAGCATCCAGCTCACGCGGTGGATTGTTTGTAACCTTGCTTTATGCTTAGCTGACTTCTCCTGTAAGGGTCTTGGCAACAGAGATGGATACGTAGTGGTTAACGCCGGTTTAGCAGTGACCTGCTGCCAGTAGACGCAGCTATTAATCTCTATACACCCCGCTGGGTAGCCAAGTAGAAAGTAGTTAACCAGCAGCCTTTAAAACCTGGGGAAGCCTGGCTTGTTCAGCAAGCAACCCCCCCAGTGGATTAAGAATTTTAACTCACTTCTGGTTAGTACAGAATCTATAGTATCTTGTCCATGTTTTAAACAGCGTGTTGGTGCCAGGGAGAGTGTGCTGCACTGCTCAGCCCTGCAGCTTCCACCTGATCTCTGGCATCGGTCTGGTCCAGGACACAGCTGCTTTTGATGTTAACTTTATTCACTCTTAGCAAAGGATCCTAAACCAGTCACCACATCAGCAAGGAAATAAAACAAACCAGAAGTAACTCTTTGTTTTAATTCCAGCGTAACATGTCGGAGCAGTTCGAGTATGCTTTGGCATGCTGAATCATAATGGAGGCTTTTCTGCATTGGTTATTTTGAAAAATAACAATTGATGGCAGCTGAAAGAAGGATGTGTGTCTTCCAGATCAATAGCTTTGTAGCTCATGGACAGCCTGCACAGCCCGCTCCTTGTTCTGAATTAGTGTGATGTTTTTCCCTTTGAAACTTAACCAATGGGAAAAAAGTAAGCGATTAGCTGCTAGTTGAAGATAAGCTTCCAAATGATGTCCCCAGAAATGTAAGGATAAAGAACAAGAAATAACTTTTTTTTTGCATTCAAAATAGTAGTGGTATTAATTTTTGTCTTTGCCAAGTTTCTTTGGAGCCTGTCATGGTGTGCAGTTGAGTTTACCTGAGGTCGATGGGAGCCTTGCTGGTGATTTCAACATGTCTCGGTGCAGCTCTGAACTGGTGACAACTCATCTTTCCAGCTCGCTTGGGGAGCAAGCTGGAAATCCTGATTCTGATGCGGAGGAGCGGAGTAGCCAGCTAACCAGTCTGGCTGGATGGTTTTGGTGTTGTCTTCCCGGATTGCAGAAAGGCAACTGATCTGTGAGTTTTATTCAGTGCCCCTGAGCCAGGGTGCTGTGTTTGTGCCTACATTTGGGTGGCAGCTCTTGTCAGTGTCAACTCACTGGGTGTGCTGAAGTCATTTTGCACAGAGGCTGAATTTCCTACTTAGATAGCAATGACTTGCCAGGGCACCTGAACACGTACATGAGCTGGGCTTGGGTGCAGTACTTGCTCTGGCTGGCACTTCTTAGCAACTCTGACCACGGATGTGGCTTGTGGCCGTAGCAGAGGAGGAGGGCTGCTGCCAGAGTAACGTCCCAGGCTGGCCAGATATGCCGCCTGTGCTTGCTTCATCTGGGAGTTTTATTCAGGCCTCATAATATTTAATTATTGCCATTCCCATCAACATACACAAAGGTGCTAATCATTCTTCTAGGTTTCCCCAAGTGCTAGGCACTGAGCACAGTCTCTTGGACCGCAGCGTGTATTTTTCTAGTGACATCTGTCTTGCTCAAAATAATTTACCTGCATCAAATGATCATTATACTCCTGTTTGGTATGTGAATCAGAGTTTTGGTATAAAGCACGCTAGCATTTTGGAGCATGACTCATATTGAAGGCATTAAGTTTTCAAGGAGTTAAGTATATTCATGTGTATTTCACAGTAAGGCATGTGAAAAATGGTAAGTAGGTTCCCTCTGCTGCCTTGAAGGAGACTTGCCCTTCTTTTAAACCATAGATGATCTCTACTGTCTGCCTTTCCTTTAAACAAATGCATAGCTGGTAAGTTTGTTGCTGTTTTGTTGGAGAACTATTGAATCTTTGGCCTGTGGCTTCACACGTGTATTTTCACATTTGTGTTAGTTTCTATCAAATATGAGTAGCACGTCATGTAAACCAGTCAAATTGCTGGGTTTTCTGATGGCCAGGGGCCTGGAGCACATGCTATGGAATAGGCTGAGGGACAGGGGCTTGTTCAGCCTGGGGAGGAGATGGCTTTGGGGGGGACCTTACAGCAGCCTGCCCCTACCTATGGGGAAGTTAATGAAAAGATGAAGCCAGGCTCCAAGGGACAATGGTTGCAAACTGGAGTGGGATTTTCTGACAAAATATTCAAAAAAGAAAATCTCCATGATGGTAATTGAGCATTGGCCAGTTGCCCGGGGGGCTCTAGGAGCTCTGTCCTCGGAGGTTTTCAAGGCCCAACTATACGAAGCCCTGCACAACCTCACGTGAAGTCAGGGTTGGTCCTGCTTTGAGCAGGAGGCTGGAGACTTCCCAAGGTCCCTTCCCACCTGAACAACCTCATTTAGTGACATGACCAATAAACACAGGCTTTGGAGGTGAGCGAAATGCAGTGTGGCCTGAGCTTGCAGTCCCTTTGGTATTCCACATCTAAATGGGAGTAAAAAGGGACTGCACTGTGATTGTGCTAAACTTGGTGTTAGTGGGAAGTTCTGTCGCAGCAAATGTTTCCGTGAGCAACTGACTTCTGCCAGCCTATTTGCATCCTCATGGGGGAGCACTGGGAGGGCGAGTGGGGTGGTTATCTGTGGTGCAGCAAACACAGCCCTGAAGTCATCCTAGCCTTCAGCCTCGCCCTTTCCTAAATTGATGGGTGAACACTGGCAGACTGTATGACTTGACTGAGATCATGTTGCAAATCCAGATTTCATTGCAGGAAACTGGAAGAAAAATCAAATCAAATAAAAATAAAATAAAGTCTTCCATGTGGGCTGGAGCCTGCTCACCCCAAGCATGCTGGGCCTCCAGTTGCTGGGGTGCCTCTTCAGTGGTCAGGGGTTGGGCCATCCATGCGGGAGGAGATGGCAAGCCCGTGGCAAGCAGGCTGTGGCAGAAAGCTGTTATCTGGTGGTCCTGGGGCTGGTGTCGGTGGCTTGGGTGGCAGCCGTGGGTTGATCGGCATCCTCACCAGCACCCACTGGTTTTGCAGTTGCGTTTTCACCAACTCTGGGGGCCAGTTCTGGAAAGCAAAGCCTGTGGAGCACGTGGGGACTTTGCGAATGCATTTATGGATGACGTGCGTAATTCAAAAAGCCATCAGCAACAGCTCCTTGTACATCCTTGGTGTTTGGTTAAAAACCGCAGAGCCGAAGGCAACGGTCAGGAGTGGCACTGCTTAGAGAGCAGAAATCTGGTGAGGCTGCTGCTGTTGGGGTGGGTGGGGAGAGGGGTGCTGGTGGGGACCCCCTTGCCAGGGTGGCAGGGCTGGGGGGCACACGGCCAGGCGGTGGGGGCTGCCGCTGCAGGGCCCTCCAGGCTCGGGGATGGTGCAGGGATGGAGCGGCCAAAGGTTCATCGGCTCCCCGTAGCACAGCCATGGCACTGCTTGGCGGGCAGAGGAGAAAGGGTCCCGCAGTCAGATCTGGGGTTTTTCTTTTTTAAGGTTAAAATCATCTTAGCAGAAGGGAAAAGGGAGGTGGTGCATCACAGGTCTCTGTTTCTTGTGGGATCGTTGGCACTGGCCCCAGTGGCAATCCCCCGGGAAAGCCCCGCTGAGCTGAAACAGCAGTGATAGGTGCATGTCCCGACCCAGGGGGCACCGAGGCAGATACCTTTACAAATCTGATCTGTGGCTCAGTCTCAACAGATCCCATGTTTTGCACCATTTGCTGTGAGCACCGGTCTTTCTGCTGACACACAGCACGAGATCACAGAAATGTGAAGTTGAAAGTGTTACCTCTGCCTTTTTAGCTCTAGCTTATTTTATTCTGCCTCCGCTTGTCATGTTGTCTAGGAAATATGTGCCACTTTAGGTCGCTGGTACTTATATTACTCCCTATTTTCTTCTTTTTTGCCTGGTCTCTCCTATCTTTCTTCTCAGTCGTGAGGGTTTTAAGGCAGAAATTACTGGTGGTCTGAAAACTTCAGCTGCATAAATTTATCATACAGATTGTGTTTGGCCATTGCAAAGTGTATTTGACAGCACTAAGCTAAGTGGCTAAATGCCTTGGTGATTTATAGTTCACTTAGGGCACAAACACAGTTATTCATTTACCTCATCAAAACAAAGAAGTTCACCATTAATGAGGATACTTCATCACAGCTCAGCTGCCCTGACATAGTTTGAGGTGCACGGAAGGCGACTGAGATCTGGACAGGACGCAGAGAGCAGAGCCTGGATGCTCAGCATGTTTGGGGAAGGTATCACTGGGCACTTGCCCTCTCCTTGCAGCCTGCCCCATTGAGGCTTGCAGTAATTATGACTGAAAGGGAAGGGAAATACTTTTTCTTTCTTATGTGAATATCCCTGGATATATTTTTACAGTTGTTGGGCACTATCCTGTTAAGTATAGTGTATATAGTTTAGATAACAGCAAGCATTATGCATTTAAAAACTGTCCAAAGCTGTTTTTCAAATGTAGGGTAACCCAACAGTATTGATGTACTCCTTCACATTCAGAAGCTTTATTGAATTTTGGGCGAACACTTTTGTGAAAATGATATGTATGGAATCACTTAAAAACAAACATATGTGATCAACTGATGAAAAGCACATTTTATACTGTTCTTCCCTTTTTTACCTCCCCAAAATGTGTGGGGGTATTTTTATTTGTTTGTTTAGAGGGTACACGAAATCAGATTTTTCAATATAGATGCATTATTTTTAAAATCTTAAGAACAACGGCACTAGGAATGAAGTTTTGAGCTGAAACATGAGCTCCCAACTTTCTGTCTCACATTTGCATTTTTAAGCTTATAAAAACTAGGGAGTTAGAAGTTCTGGCAAACCGTGCTTCAGCATGTTGCAGTAACACTCAGGCTGCAACGCCTGTCTGCACAGCTCACCGCCATCTGGCTGTTTCTTCCCCTCTGCTTTTTTTCCTCTTTATACTGTTTAGGTTTGAACGACTGTGTCTAAACAAAAGGCTGCCTTCCTATACACAGTATCTTCTGCTATTTTAAAGTGAAAGTTTACAGAGTGGAAAGATAGCAGGAAAATGTTTTAGAGAGAAGAATGGTGAAAGGGAGGCAAAGACTTGATCCATGACTTTTAAGGGATAAAAGAAAGATACATTTCTACTAGCTCTGGTTCCTGAGGGTTTTGACACAGCCTTTTCTATCTTCTTATGATGGGAGATCTAGGAGAGGAATTGAACTCCCATCCATCAGCAGTAGCCTGGTTGTTTCTTCCCCTACCCTTACTGCATGGTCTTCAGCAGCTGGGTTGCTCTTCTGCAGCCTTTTTTTGGTTCTTTTTCCTTTTTTAGGAACCAACTTCTGTTTCTACCATATCTCTTCCTTCCAAGCTGCTCCTCCAGCTTTTCACTGAGCTGTCTGTCCTCATTCTCCATCTCGTCCTGCTCTCCAGCTCTCTCGGATGTGCAGTGTCCCCATGGCTGGTTCCTTCTTGCGTCCCACGGTTGTGCACCTTGTTCCTGGGAGGGGGAACGATCCCTGGGATCCAGCAAGCAACCTGAAGGAGTCAGGCCAGCACACAGCCTTTTACCAACCTGCAGGTGAGCGTGCAGTGTCAAGGCAAGACAGCAGGAATGAAGGGCAGAAGGTGTGATGGAGCACAGCCAGGTCAGGGATAAGGACTAACGTTGGCCAGGTTCCTGCAACGGTGCTGCCTCCTTGCCCTCTCCTGGGGTCCCACCCCAGGCTGTGGCACCGATGCCTGTCTGGCCCTTTGGAAGATTGCCTTAGCTTCAACGTAGCAGGCTGAGACATAAATGTCCCTGTCCCACAAAGGAGAAGAAAAAAGACATTTAGAAAAGCTTCTCGCTAATTATCTGGCAGCAAATCAGAGCAGGCTTGGGCTGGGGCTCAGCTCTCATCTCCCAGTGGTGTTTACTTTCTAAAACACTGGGATAATAAACACAGCAAAATGTGCGAGAGACATTGAGACAAAGAAAACCTCCCCTCCCTTTCCATCTCTGTGTCTAGCTCTGCTTTCCTTTGGACCTGGGAATGTTCCTCTTCAACGGAAGAGGGTATAAATTATGAGATTCACTTCTAAGCAGCCCATGGAATAGCCCAGGACAAGTCATTCCTAGAAGATGCTTTCCCCTTCTTAAATGGGTCATTAACGTTTGGAGCTAAATACTGCAGCAGGGAGATGAGAGAAACAAATGGGGAAATAGTTTCCTGAAAGGAGGAAGAAAGAGCTGTTATTTGTATTCACTCATCTGTTCAGGATATTCTTAGATCTGCGTGGGAACAGCCTAACAAAAGGAGGAAGCTTGAGAGAGGCAAGCCAGGTGACAGTGATGTGCCTGGGGACAGTCCTGAGGGAGTCGGAGCCATGTCATCCTTAGGCAGAGACATGGTAATTCTTCCCAAAGGAGGTTTCTTCCCCATTTCCCATCTCTGTCCCCTGCTCCCGGTACAGGGGACTGGAGGGAGGGGAGGTCTTTGAAAAGAAACTCGGTAGCTTTGCTGCTGTGCAAGCGTCGGTCGTGATGCTGCTGTTACTCCGGAGCAAGGAGCTCAAGGGAGGCATCGTGACGCAGAGCTGATCTCAGGTTGTTCTCCTGGAGATCCCAAAGTGTTCATCTGCTCTGACGCGCTCTTCCAGGATGGCAGGATTGAGCCAGTGGAGCAGGGGCAGTTCTTGTTGAAGTGATGGGGGAAAATGTGGCTCATAGGGAGCTAGACAAATGTTCTGAACAAGGAGTCTGTGTTGCCAGCGGGGAGGAGACTGAGCTCCTGCGGGGTCTGGTTTGGGGCTTGCGGCAGGTTTGCAGAATAGCAAAGGATTAGAGCTTGCCGCCTCTCTCTGTTCCCTACTGGCAGATCACTTTTGAGCCCAGTCAGATTTAATTACTTTGGATAGGTAATTAACAGACACTTTTATTTAGTAATTAGGGGTGTGTGCTTTTATATCCCCGAGGGGGGGGGAAGTTGTGGCTGAAAAGTCCAACTGGCAGGGCTGCTTTCATCTGCCTGCAGCGTCCAGCAGCACAAGGTCCTAATACCCCAGCAGGTCTTCACTCCCCACGGCAGCAGCCGTGGGAGATATTGCTATAGACCACGTGGATGTGGGCTTGGTTTTTGTTGGTTTTTTTCCTGTTCACCTGAAATGAAAGAGTGATAAAATAGACCTTAAAGGATGACACGCAAGAAGGGCAGTTTCTTTGTGGAAATTGTGGAAATGCTGGCATTGCTCTGCCTGGCTGGCAAGGCTAGGGGAGGTGGGAGGGGTTGTGCTGAACTTCTGTGGCAAGAGAAAATGGTCAGTTTGATGGTCATCTCTCCAAGCTTTCATAAAATACTAGATCTTGGATTACAGCAGCTGCATTAGGATTTAAATGCCATGTCTATTATGCTGTAGCTAAAAGGAGACAAAGTATATTAACGGGTAGCAAGGTTTTGCACCCGCTTAATCAAATTATCTTTCCTTGCCATATTTCACTCCTTAGATGCTTCTAATAGGTGCTGATGGATATACCATGGCACAAGAAAATAACATTTGTGTTGCCTGTTACATTAATTTCTCTGATAAAATGAGGCTACCGGGATGACCCATCTGACTCCTGTCATATTTTTATAGAGAACAAAATTGAGTACTGTTGTTATGATTAGCGTATTAAAAGTATTAGGTTTGTTGTCTTAGCTGTGCTGTGTTTTCTCATGCTCTCTCTCATGCTGATTGCTAATGACAGGCTTTGGCAGGAGCTAGCCTAGGCAGTCTTTCCTGTGATGGGAACCAGATGGACGGTTTTGCTCTGGCTGCCCCTCCCATTGAACACCAGGAATGGGAGGAGGGGGAGCCCTCTTAGGGGGGGCATTGGTAGAAAAGTAAATGAATGGCAGAGGACCAGTTCTCCTCTATCCCCCACTTCTCTTCCCTTGAGGCTCCCTGTTTTGCAACTTTCAGCCTCACCCTTGGCTTTGACTTCTTGGCTTTCAAGGGATTGTGCTATATGCTACATTTTCATTACTGGTACAATTGATGGAAAATCACATTTTATTATGTGAAAAATGCAGTGTTCTTGACTGTCAAAGTTCCATTCAGCTGGAAAAAATCTATGTGAGGCACTCTTTTATATTTCATGTATTTTGTGCATTGGTTGGAATGAAAAAATAATGAAAGGCTGTATTTTGTCAACTTTTGCATCTGTCTGACTGGCAGCACTGACTGATTTGTTTTTTAAATGTATTTATTTCTTGCACTAAGCACTACTATTCTCCACCCTTTCACGATAAATGCAAATAATATGTGGAATGTTGGGAAAAGATAGATGCAAATTATTTGGTCCCTCCAGGTAGGTCTGCGAAGGAACTGGAAATGTGACTGCAGTGTGGAAAAGTACTGTCTTTAAACAAGCTGCAGCAATGGTAAAAGGGCTACTGTCTATTTGTGTTTCAGGTTTCTGTGGACACATCTATTTTATTTTATTTTTTTTAATTTATTTTTTCTTCTTCTCTTTTTTACTTTCCTCTCCTGCTGTGAAACTTTAAATGGCATCTGGGGACTTTGCATATCTGAGGTACGTCACTCTGTCCATAAATCCCTCTGCTCCTCGTGGGATCACTGCTGATCAGGCATGATATGCCCAAACTGCTGAGGCTATTGGGTTGGGTGCTGGGAGGGAGCTAAATAACCTTGGTGTCAGCGAGAACGGGCAGATACCTCTCGTGAGATCCAGACTGGTATACCTTTTAGCATGAATCAAGCTTTCCCTTAGGGGTGAAACGTGGCTTCCCTCCCTGCACAGCCGTGCGCCAGCTGCATCGGTACGTGGGCATGAGTCAGGTGGAAGGAAGCCAGACTGACTTGGTGTTGTGGGATGCTGCAACTCTTGGGATGTCTTTGTAGCAGGACTAGCTTTTGTTCCCACTTCGCCGTCACTCCTAAACTGTGCTTCTGCCCAGCAGAAGTTATCATGCCACTCCGCACTGCTGAGCGGTGGGATGTGGTCCCAGGCGTCTCGGCTGTGCTCTCAAGTACTGCGTGAGCCGGTAGCCTGGGAAGGACTGTGCGGTG
Source organism: Pandion haliaetus (assembly GCA_013401275.1). Taxonomy (NCBI): domain Eukaryota; kingdom Metazoa; phylum Chordata; class Aves; order Accipitriformes; family Pandionidae; genus Pandion; species Pandion haliaetus. The sequence goes on along the minus strand of VYZV01035357.1, from coordinate 50,931 downwards.
CAGCTGACAGACCCGTCCTGCCAAGTGCCAGGGTGTACTCCATGGTTCCGGTATACCTGTGATTCAGGATCTCCCCACAAACTGAAAAACAGCGTTTTCTGTTATTACATTTATTAATGTCAGATTTGTCTTTGTACCTAGATCACTATAATTGCAATTTCAAGTGAAGAGCCTGTGAAAAGAGGTGTCAGGGTGCTCCTTCTCGGCATTGTTTCATTATTGCCACTTGTAAAATTCAATCCCGATTCAAGTTAAGATTTTAATGTGACACAAATTTTCAGTTTTTCTAAATACTAAAAAAGTGATGTCTTTGTTCTTGCCAGATCCACACAGGTTTTCTTTCAACGCAAAAAAAGTAAACTGAGCAGTAAAATATTACTGCTAAAAGCTAAAGCTTACAGAGAAATCTAGAAAATCCTTCTTTATAGCTGAGACATTGTGAATCTCTGCACTTCTTGACTCCCAACCCTGTATGTGTTAGGAGCTCTTCAGTGGAGCCATTAGGAGAACCTTGCTCTGGAGACCTTCCTGGCTGGAGGAGGGTACCTGGCTGTGCCTTTGTGGTGAATTGGCCCCGAAATCCTTGCGAGGGTGCTGGGCTTGTGAGGACTTGCTGGCCTGGATAGTAAATGGTCAGCAGCGCGCTGGTTTGAGTGAGAAGGTCAAACAGAAGAGGATCCCAGGAGAAGTCAGGTAGGAAGAGACCTCAGGAGGTCTTTGGTCCAACCTCCTGCTCAGGGCAGGGACAGCTGTGAGATCGGACCAGGTTGCTCAGAGCTTGATCCAGTCAGGTCTTTGAAAGCCTCCAGGGATGTGGATAGCACAGCCCTGCTGGGAAACCTGTTCCAGAACACTCTTGGTAATTTGCTGTTAATTTGCTGTTCATTACATCTGGCACTTAGAGCAGTCAGAGGTGGTCACAGGTAAATACGTGCTGTCATTCCCTCGCTCTGTAGAAGATGTTCCTGAGACTCTTTTTGTTTAGGAGGCAGTGTAAGCAATGACCCCGCAAGCCTGGGACACTTCTCCTACATGGTGCTCCCTGCCGTGAAGAGGTGGATACAAGGGATGAGGACCTGCTTTGTCCTCTTTTGGGGGCAGGTGTGGGGCAAGCAAAGCCATCCTGCCGATCAGGGGGGTGAGAACCAGTCCAACCCCTTCTGTCCCTGGTTTTCCCTGGCCTTTTTTGCCACAGTCACATCTAAGTGATGGAGTAGGGACTGTGGTGCTCCTGGGCTGTCCTCCTTTCTCCCTGGTAGGCTATAAATCTGTCCTGGCTGAGTCTGCCCTGGATTGGTGATGTGGTAGCTGTTACTGCGGTTAACAGCAGGGCTGAGCCTTGGCGCCTGCCACTGGCAGAAGTAATTCTCGCCGTTTGCCTTTGGTCACAGGGTTGGGGCATGGGGACGTCGTAGCACCTCACTTGGTGCCCAAGATCCCCAGCGTAAGCCTTCGGAGAGGTGGGCACCTCCTGAAGCCTCAGCTGGGGATGGAAAGCCAAGCCTCGCCAGGCAGGACGCGGCCCAGGAGGTGCCTATTGGACTCCCTGTGCATTTGCATTTTCTAATCTGCTGCCTAAAGCATTATCTTGCTTGCTCAGACAAGTCATTCACCACATCAGGAGCGTGTGGGAAAATAACCCAGTCGGTATAACCAGAGGAAAATAAATGATTGTGTGCTTGGCCATTTGGAGCTGAACTAGCTTGGGATTTTTTTTTTTTTTCTTTCAGCAGCACCCTGAAAAAAATGCAGTGTGAATGGGTGTGAAATATAAAGAGAGTTTGCTTCCTTCTTGCATAGGCATACATCCAAAAAAAGGCAAAAGTAAATATACAGACAGTTACTCGTAAATGCTTTGGCAGGGCTTTAGAGGATCCAAAGGCTCAGTATGTTTGACTGGTAGGACATCGGATCTTCTCCATTCGAATTAGCTTTGAATACAAGGGAAGTCTCTGACACGGGAGAGAGGAGAAGCCGCAGTGATCACCTGGGGCGTTTCAGTGTGCTGCTCGGTCACCTAGAGTCTACTTCTCCTCTTGATTCTCCATTTGTATTTGAAGAGAGGACCCCAGACGTAATGTAAGTACAGAGGGGCAAACCATGTCCTGTGGTAGAGGCAGCAATATGAGGCTGCAGTGGGTCAGATCTGAAAAGGGGCTGATGTTTGTTGCCAGGGCGGGGAAAGAAAAGAAAATGTGTCCAGGCTAAGGGAATTCTGAATTCCTGCCTATTAAAGCCCCAGAGTTATTCTGCTCGTGCAAGATGTAAACTGGATTTCACAGCTACTGTTTGCTGTTGCTATTTAAGAGATGGCAGCAAAACAGAACAGGATAATGTCTTCTGCTGCAACAGAAATGCCAGTGTAAATAATTTATTTGCTAATTGGTAGGCATTGCTCTAATGACAGAGATCTTTAGCAATAAGTTATTTGTATCATATCAAACCCTGTATTCTAGAGGTGGCTTTTTCCATCTATTGGGTGTTAATGCAGTTGTGTAGATTAATCACACTGTAATGCAGCCGAACAGCTCTTATCCCTGCTTGACTCAGGGAACAGAGGCTTTTTGGCTTGATACATGCATGAGAAAAATCACATCCAAGTTTTACAAAGTATATTTTGGAAATAAAAGCTGAAGTTTAATTAAAAAAACAAATAAACCACTTTTTTTCCCCAATAAATGAGGTCATGCAGCCTGACTGCCTGGCCCATCTGTTGCCGTTCATAAGTATGTTATTTTTTTAAAGGGCAATACTAAATGGTATTATGTAGTTATCTACTTTCGTATTCCTCTTGGCTTGTCAAGCACTGTCATTATATCGACCACTGTTCTTAAAACAGGATTTTGGTTAAAATAGTATATACCTGCCATCTGGTTGAAAAATGTAAGCTTCCTACACAACTAAGTGGAGTTGTACTGCGGTATTAGGAATAGCTCATGTTCTCTTGAAAATAGCAGCTGATGGCAGATTGCAGAAATCAGCCAGTTATCAGTTGTCATTAAGCTATTTGATACCTGACACACATGGAAAGCATGCTATTTATAAGTATGCAATTATGTTATAGAACTATTCCTCTTTTCTTTTCCTGTTTTTTTTTGTCCTTTCCTTTACTCATTTAAATGTGTTGGTTTGACTGGACTGGAAAGCAAAGTCCCCCTTAATATCCACAGAACAGATGTGCTGCAGACGGAAGGTGTGCCAGACTGTGTGTAATATTCTGCCATCAAAAAGTCTGAGAGGGGCATAGAAATGAATTTGGTGTTCCCATGCTATAGAACTATAGGGTTCTAAAGAGAAATGTCAGCTACAAAGAGCCCAGGAAACAGAAATACATGGAAACAACCGGTAGAAGATTGCACAACTAGAAATTGTAATGGAAAAGATGCACTTTAATATGTATTTGCATTTCTGCTAGGAGAAGAGAACTCAAGTCTTGGGATCAACTAAAACAGAAACATGAAAGGTGTAATTATTTGCTAAACCTGGGCAAGGCACTGAAGGCTCTTGGAGCTATAGGCTAGTCACTAACATGGAAGCTTAATGCTAACCACTAAGCAAGGGTTCATGTACAATGCAGGGCAGAGGATGCTGCTGGAGAAGGCAGTGAGGCATGGTGATGCTATGACCTGTTCCCTTGTAATAAATGTTGAGGTAAATGATGATTACAGAAAACAAGGCAGAAACAGTCTGCTGAAAAAGAGGATTAAGTATTACTTCTATGAGTGGAAACGTGAACAAGAAGAGCAGTCAAAATAGAATGGGGTGCTGTAAGGCTATTAATTTTACTCAGAGGCGGTATGAAGAGGTATTATTTTCATGTGGGCTGGGCTTTAGACCATGATTAATCTGCTTCAGTGACACTGAAATCTTGTGAGCATATCCTGCAAGATTTTGGTCAAAAATGCTATAAATAATAGCTGATTATTCTGACGAGATTTCAGATATATTAAACCAGAAATGTTTTGAGAACTATGAGGAGTTTGTTGTCCCCACTGGCAACCCCCATGATCTCTTCTCCTATATGAGGGCTGACTGGAAAATTAAGGTCTTTGCTGTTTTGGTTTCAGCACAATCTTGATCAGGTTTGAATCTGTTGGGTTTGAATCTGAATCCTTTTAGCTTTTCAAATGACATCTTAGATTCTGGTTGTGAAAGGTCTCTAGTCATGTTGCTTTTAAAAGTTACTTCACCCACAACCATCCATCCACAATGAAAATGCATGCAACTTCATAATTATAAATTTTAGGTGTTACAGTCACCAGAGGTATGTTCTAACAGAAAACTGGGTAGAAAAGGTGTAGGCCAGAGGCTGTGGTTTGCTCTTTGTTCGTTGACTTTTCCTCACTAGAGGAGTATTTGGAAATTTTATTATGGAGACTAATCACGTCTCCCTTGCTTCAGGCTTTTGGAGACCTTCTTAGGCCATCAAAGCAGCTTCAGCAATCTCAGCATTTTGGCAACATTGCAACTACCTTGACCATCAAAAGACTTGAAGCTGGTGCAGAGAGCGCTCCCCGCAGAGGAAGGTTTGCAGGAGTGAGTGGTGCCCAGGAGCGATTGTGGCTCTCAAGCACTCCTTTCCAGGTGTGTACACACACGCCAGCTCCCTGCACTTTCCTGGTAACCGAGCTGGTGTTCCCAGTGAAGAGCGGTGGTCTGCAGGTGCTGTGGACAAGCCTTCTGCCGGCACACAGGGAAGGCTGGCAGGGGTGGGGGGTGAGGTGGGCAGAGACCCTTGCAGAGTGAAAAATGCAGATGTTTGACAGTTCAGGGCAGTTTGGCAGAAAATCTCTTCCTCTCCACTTCCCAGACGGCATACAGTTATTTGCAATTCCTAGCTGTTTATCCTCTAATTCAGTAGCTAACCACTCATCTGCCCTGGTGCGCTTCTCCACCCCTCCCAGCCACCAGCTCTCCCTGCTTGCTCACTTGCTCACCAGCTGACAGGAGCAAATTTGCTGCCCGGTTTGGTCCCCTTTGGCTCGACCTTTGCAGGCCATTTCAGCTTCCCCACCCTGGCAAAAGGTTAGTGAAAGCCCATTTATATGCCTCTCTTTCTTCAGTTTGTAACTTTTTCATGTGTTTATCTGCACTAATACAGGTCCAGCAGACAGCTAATAAAAAAAAATAAAAAGTAATCTAAGTTTGTCTTGGCAGGGGGGGTGCAGAGAAAATTGGGAGGGAGAACAAGCACTCATAGGTCAAAAGTAGCTGTGTAGGCAATTCTGTTGAAGGACAGAACACAATATGGTGTTTTGCTTATCACAGTTGAGAAAAAAAAGCATTAAACCCACTGATTATAGTTGAAGAAAGCATTTTTAAGTGTATCAAAACTTGTAAAGACGATCAGGAGTGGTGCGTGGTAATTAGGTATCAGTGTGAGAAGCAAGCAGCATCCTGGCAGACAAGGATGTTTCTCAAAGGAACTCAATGGTTTTGCAACTGCATGACAAAGTTTTCCTTTCTTTATACCAGAGGCAGATGCCAGTAATACTAGATATGGTGGTGTGTTACTCCTAGCGTCTGTATAAGGAGGTTAGGAAATGATGTAAGAACATGTTAGCAAAAATAAGTTGTTTCTTCAGATGGGTTCTGAGAGCATTGTGTGTCCAAATGAATTCATTGTGTCAGGTGTAAATGTGAGAACTTACTCTTGGCAGTCCTGAACTGCTAAACTTTTCCCAGTAGAAACTTGTCTCGGAAATGAGATTTCTGGGACATTGTCCTGGTGCTATTCTCAGGTTAGTTATTCTAGGTCAATTTTTCTTATAGAAGCTTAAGTAATTCTCTCACCTTCTCAAATTCTGACTTCTTTGCGTCAGTGGGGAATCTGGTAACACCCATACTTAGGCCACCAAATGTACTGTGTTATGAACGTTTTGGGTTTTTTTCCCTTTTTTTAGGGGAAGCAGGGGGTGGGGAAGAGAAACTCTAAAACTGGTTTTGTTTGCAGCAGCATATAACTTGCCTTTGGCTTAGGGGAGCATCTTTTCTTTGACTCAGGAAGTTCTGCTCTTACCAAGAGAGAGCTAGAAAGTGAAAATTTTCTTACCTTGGCCTGCATCCCTCGAGAAAACTTTAGGTGTGCCAGAAAATATGTACTCTGACCACAGAGCCTTCAAAGCAGCAGCAGCCAGAACGGCTCTGGGACTGCCTAGGAAATTGTGATATGAAGGAGAGCTTCCCAGCATCCAGCATATACCCCGAGTACCTTGCTGAAGGGCACCAGGTGATAAAGGACTCTCTCATCTTCCAGCTGGGAGTTGCCCAGGAGCACCCTCCAGGCCCTGCGTTAAGTTTAGTGCTGGGGATGCAGCTCTCCCTTGTTCCTGCTTCCTCCCAAGGCAACCACAGCCTTTCCCTATCATCTGATGTTGCTCAAGAGGAGAACATGTGCGCTGAAGTTCAGGATCAAGTTCAACAGGCAATGTCCAATGTAACCTGTCTAATCTGAAGATTTTTTTGGTATAGTTTAAGTTTCTGATGAGTGTCATGTAAGTAGCTGCTGGTGCCAATGAGTACTCAGCATGTATATTACTGAGTATATTACATAGAAAATTAGTGTTCTGGCTTAAAATGAAAAAAAAGAAGAATAACTTTTAAAGTCTGTAAACTTGGCACAAAGCACTCTTGGTAGCAGCAGCGGTGGAGGCAACATGAGGTTAGCCTTCAGTAATGAGGCCCATCAGGGCAGTGTGTTCTGGAATAATGGCTTTCCGCAATGTAAGAAAGCAGATATTTAGGGTTGTACACATATAGTGGAGGGTGCACATGTGCATGTAATTAGTAGCCTAGCCTTTCCGTTTTCTTTAAGATACCTTAGGAATTTTATGTGCTGAAACCTAAAGTTAAAACTCTGAAGCTCTCAGCTTAAGAAATGGCAGATTTATAATTTCTGGTACAACCTTGAGTTTTGACACTCTCCTGCCTCCGGGTTATGATGGACAAAGACTCTTTTGGGGTATGTGTATGGATCTTGCTATCTCTGTACCAGAACATATATGACAGTTTTCTGTCTCTGTGATCACAGAAGCCCTTTAGGGAAGGATGTGTTACTGTTGTCATTTTACAGCTGAGAGCAGGAGAGAATATATGACCACATACCATGTTTTTCCCCAGGACTTCTGCTTCATACTAGCTACCCAGTAGGTGTATGAGAGAAAATACAGCAAGGGCCACTTGAATCTGGGCTGTTGTACTAGGAAGGATGTCCTATGGCACTGCACTTGTGGCATTATTGCATCGCCTCGGGTGTTCATACATCTTCTCACCAACTGGGTATCTTTGTAAGATACAAGGAGAGCTGGAAACTAACACGCTCTGCCTGAAATTATGCAAGGATCCTTGTTAAACACTTTTTTTCTGCTGTACAGGAGGCTCGTTTCGTGACTGTCATTATGTGCAAAGATATGGTCGTGAAGTGCTCGTTGTGCCCTGCTGAAGAGGATGGTTCTGGTGCATGGGGTCCCTGTAGGCTCGGGAGGCAACGGGCCTGTGTTTCTGTGATCCTGTACCATCTTGTGTGAGAGAGAGGTATTTCTGCTCTAGGTAATATAAAGAATTAACACAGAGCTTTAAAAGAGCAACGTCCTTTGGGCTTTTTCATCATGAAAATATAATTAAAATTTTTCATTGACTACAGGAAAGATGCAGGCATACATATGTACAAGTGGTGCATTACATTACCTTCTCTGGTAGCAAGCAGAAGCCCACGCAGCGCTGTACTTGAAGACTAATTTGGGTTGCCCTTGGATCAAGGTTTTGCCTAGATTAAAGGCTCAGACTGAGTTATGTGAGGTGCTGCAACTGCATGCATACTCTGCTCATGACAAATGCAAGGTTATTTGACTTACTTTACATCTCAGGTAAAAGCCCTGGGGCTAATAGCACAGAGATAATGTTCAGCTGATGCCTGGTAGCTTCATTATAAATTGACTATTGAGAAAAAAGCTGGAGTGTTGGTATATGTGCTACTGACCACTCCCAGCTGAAGCTCTACTTAGTGATGACATGCAGGTTAGCTCATTTTAAACAGGAACAGGCTGAATTCAACCAGCCAACACAGATCTAAAGCAGACCTGCCAAATGCTTGAGGGTTGTCTGATGTGTGATGCTTCTCAGCCCTGCTTTAAATGGGTATTTGGCATCACCATCGCATTATTGCTGTAGCCCAGCAGAGATGCCGTGCGTTCAGCAGGCTGGGGTGCCTCATGACCATGGAGCAGAGCCCCAAGCAGCTCGTCTCACTTTGGATCATCAGGGGGGACTCATAGGAGGGAGAGATGGCAGAGGTCTTCCCCCTCCTCCACTGTAGTGCCTACCGTGCTCTGCTTATTTCAGATAGACCCTACTGGAGCCCACGGATTTCTAGGAAAAAAGATATGGAAAACTTAGGACTGGGCTATCTGGCACATTGCCAGCTTAGCTTATGGCAGAAATTAAAGAAATGGGAAGGACGGCTCCCTCGCTTTCCTCTGGGGGAGGGAAGCCAGCCACAGCAAGCTGGCTGGCTGTACTTCTTTTTCCTTGTCACTTTATTTAAAGCAAAAACGAAGGAGAAGCCTGAAACTTGGCCGGTTACATAGATTCATACGGCAGAACCAAGCACAGCAATGATACTAGCTGTCTGCCTTGTACTCGGTCTGTGTAAGACAGAAAAAAGGATGTATGTATGAATTCTTCCCTCTTCTCCGGAGTATCCCCTTTTGTTCCAGGCTAGAGCAGAGATTATCAATTTGGGAAAACTTTTTTCTACCATAAGATCTTCATGCCAGTTTTTTGTTCAAGGACAGTGTGGAGACCTTGAATGTTTCATGTCTCGTGTAAAATAAGATATCTTATATTTTCATGTGTGTGACATGCCTGTTTCATGCAGCATGTCTGCATGCAAATAACATTTTTTTTTAAATGACCTAACTTCCTTGAAGAGGTTTTAGTCTAGATCAACTTTGTTGAATTTGATTTTGAGTAGAATGCTAATAAACTAGTTAAAAGGCACAAGCTTTGTTTCTGGAAAATTTTCCTAGTTCATGAAATGGATCAAAATTCATAGTCTGCTGCAAGAGAATTTCTGCTAATCTTCTTAAAGGCAGCAGATAAGATTTCAGAATCGGATTAAATATTTGTATTCCATATTAGGAGACCTCCTCAGTGCTGTCTGACAATCAATAAATCCTCTTCAGGCTCACAGTTCCTCCAGTCTGCGTTTACCTCTTTCATGTTGCGCGTGAAGGACCTTTTATAGACTGTTAATGCACATTTATTTGGAAGTTGAAAATTACATCAGAGGTTTGACCTTCCCTTATGTTTGTTTGTCTTTGTTTTGTTTCTTTTAGCCGAGGGTAGGGAGAGATGGGCACTTCCAGCTCACTTGAGTTTAGGGGGCGCGGCGAGGGCAGTGTATAGACCATGTCCCACTGAGCTGTTTAGCCATCATGAGTGTCTCGTGATTAAATCTCATGCTGAGGGTGCTGTACGCTCCCCCCACCCAGCCGCCCAGTGTCTCGGCTCACTCTCAGCATGAGTTTCCCACTATGTACATGTGGGAGGCAAGCTGACAGCTTGCTCGCAGACAGAACACAGGATACTAGATGGGAAGAGAGAGTGTAAAAAACATCTGCTCTAAGCTGGTACTGAAGATGTTTGCATAATTTGTTAGTATTTTTAGAAAACAAGCGTAATTAAGGAAATAAATATTTGGCATACATACAACATATCCTGTTGTTTAATATCAAATGATGTCATTGTTCAGTAGTGCTTCGCCTATTACCTCTGTATGCGGCAGAGGGCACTACATGGCACTTAGCTTTTCAAGCACAGCAAAATTCTGCATTTTTTTTCTTCATTACCCAGAGAGCTGCCTTAGGAATACCTATTGTATGTTTCAGTTGCCATCTAGTACTTTTTTGTGCGCCTTTGTCAGGTTCTTTCTATTGTGTCTTCATAAAATCTAGAGAGATGGCCCCATCCAAGGGCAGTCTGTCAGCAGTTTTACATGCTTTGGAAAAAAAATCAAATGTTATATTCGTTTTCTTACTTCATCTGCAGTTGTCTTTGTTACTATGACTCTTCATAAGTTTCGAGGCACAATCATGATGAAACTGGGGAAGACCTAGACAGATCCCTCATCCTGTAGTGATGACATAGGTGCACTCCTAGAAAAACAGGGTTAGAGGTTGAAGAATTTGCCAACCTAGAGCAACCACTGCAAGATTGGAGACTGAAGTATTTTGATGATTTCTACAGGCAGGATACTTTGCACAATGCCATAACCACTTTTCAACAGAAAAAAAATCTAAAATAACTTTTCTGGAAGCTATATATATTTATATATATATATTGCTGAAATAAAAAGTGTGTGGGATGGTTTTACAAGTTTCATAACCCTACACTAAAAAGTAGTTTGTATCACCACCATCTCTTGAGTACATTCAACTTGCCTAGTTCAAAAAGAAATAAAAGTAAGGCAAGAGTTCACTGTATTTAAATACAACACATCAGGGATGAAAACATTCTTCACGGTAAGAGATGAGGAGGTGAACTGTTTCTTCTCTGAAGAAAGAGCATATTGTGGTCAGCCTTTGTCATGTATGTCTGTACATGCAACCTTGGTTATAAATTCCAGTATTCAGTAATGCCACTGTTGAATTCTTTCTGTATTAAGACTGATGCTATCCTCAAAAAATAAGACTGTTTGAGATTCCCAGTAGCCACTATCCCATCAAATCAGGCAAGGTCAATAAAGTTGGCTAAATCTGTGCTAGTATATAAAGACAACATAATCATAAGGTGCACTGACATGGTGCTTCAGCATCTAGCCATAATGCATCATGTGATACACTTTAAAGTTGTTGCTCATCTAGGTACTACTTGTCATAGTCAAAATACTTTTTTTGGGAAATAAAAGTGAAGGGAGCTGGGCTAAAAAGAAAGAGGAGGTGATTCTTCATGCCAGAGGGAGTAACCTGCAGGACTTCTGGCTGGATGATGCTATGGATGCAAGTTTACATAGGCTGACGGGGAGACGGGGCAAGCCTTTGGCAGAGAGGTCTCACGGAGACTACTCAATAGAGGAATCACAGCAGGCACAGCAAATCCGTTGAGCTGAAAACGGGGGGAGACACAGAGATTATTAGGGGGAGGTATGAATGCTGCCTTATTCTTCCCTGGCTGTGCACTGCTGACCTCTTTAGGAGGCTGACTATTGGGCTAGATGTGTATTGAGGATTACTGGGGCCTTCTATTTTAATGGTCTTATAATTCAAATTTTAAAAAAATGAAGCTGTTGAAAGCAGTTCTTCTGCAAATGAATCATAAATGTAAAGCAGTTTCAGGTGCCTGACGAACTGCATTCATTGCTTGGCTATCAGAATATAAATCACAGTTATAAACCCACGCCCGTGGAAGATTTCTGCTGTATTTATTCAGATGGCTTTCAAGACTCACTTAAGAATGTGTTTCTCTAGATGTTTTCAAATGCTACCTTCTCATATTTTTTTTTGTTGAATAGCTTACTAAGATGGTCTGAACTGAATAATTGCGATATATTTCCTCCCCCTGACTTCCCATATTCTGTCAATTGCCCTAATAGATCTCCAGTTTGCAGGATGTTATAATAGTAAGTTGAATAGTTGCTTTCTTTAATGTCTATCCCGAGCGTCAAGGTATTTGAGCAGGTTACAAATACTATCTGCTATTCAAATGACTAGAACGTAGAATTCTGGACTAAGTAAATGTGCATTCATTGCAGGAGTCCTGTGGCCACAGTAGTAAGTCCAGTCTTGTCTTCTAGTGGAATGGCAGCCAGTTCCGGCAGGGAATTACAGCTGCACGTCCCGCATTCGCTGCACCTCCGTCCAGCAGAGTATTGCCGGCATCAAAGGCGTGTCTTTGAAGGGAGTCTTTCATTTAGTCGCGGTGTAATCTTCCTAACATGGCACTGAAGGGTTTTACTGAGCGGGGGGAGCCCATCTCATCGCGGCTGCAGCTCATGCAGGGCTTTGCGCAGGAAGATGAGGTGCACCAGTCTGCTGGTGGGGCATTCCCCTGCCCGAGCAGAGCTCGTCTTCCCTGTGTCTGCCAGGGAGAGCCGAGTGCAGAGCAGGGTGTGGAAATGCCAGGGGGTACCAAGATGCTGTGGATGCCCAGAGCAAGCAGGCACTGGCTTCTGGTGGGTGGTGCGTGCCATATTTTTGCCAGCCTCTGGAGGAACAGCTTTTCCCTTGGCTGGGTTTTGCTGCGGCCGGCTGGCCTGCCCAGGCTTGGGAGAGTGCTCAGAAGTGCATGCTCCAAGGTTCGATCTGCATTGCTTTAATCATCCCAAACAAGCCAGTCCTGTCCACATGCAAATACTCAGTAAGTGTCAAACTGTGTCATCTTTTTGCGTTTCACTTAACAGTTTCATATTTTTCTTAGCTTGGCAACTGCTGTGTCTTATGAGAATCAGAAACAGCCCCCTTGCTCAGAGTTGGCCCTTTTGCTTATTTGCATATATGGTTTCAGATAAGCGTCAGTATTTCAAATCCTTCTGCTTTCCCCTTCTTTCTAGCTCTGAGCAGAAGGTGCCAGTGGTGGGACCGGTGGGATGGTCTAGAGGCACGCAGGCATGCCCGCTGGGAAGTGGGCTGAGGTAGGGCAGAACAAGTTTTCAGATGTAAGCTGATGGCAGCGTGAGCCTGGGGCTGGTGGGGCTTCTTCTTACAGGTGAAAGGTTTTGGTGTGGTAATGAGCCTTGTGAGCAGTCTTCATTCTTCTTCCTGCCTTAAATCACTGCTACGTTAAAAGTATGTTCCGTTTTTTCCTATGCCATTCTTCCCCACGTCAGACAAAACTGTTTTATCATAAAGTTGAGCAAAAAAAAAAAATCCTTTAAATTATTTTTTCAGGGGACATTGTACAGATAGTTTAGCATTAAAGACAAATGAATGATTTGGATCGTTTGTGTCTGTGTGTCTCAAAAGCTACCTCGTCCTTCTATCTATGCTTGTCAGTTTAGGGAAAGCTGACATATAGCCCACAGATAATACATGTGTGAGGAACATCTTTTTGATCTCTTGTTAGGATGCAGGATTGGCACTGGGAGATGCGAGTGCTGTTTCTAACTGCTCCCTGCGTGGTGCTGGGCGAGCTCCCTGGGACAGTCTGGAGAGCAAGCAGCATGCTGGCATGTTCCCCTTTAGGACTCTCAGTTGGAGCCTGCTGGGAACTTATTTTCTCCCTGTTTTTTTCCCAGGATGCTGAAGCCCAATGAGAGCCAAGTGGCCGCATTTGCAGTCATGGGACTTTGGACTTCTGTGAAAAATAAATTTTAAATCATCATCCTTTTCACTATGAAAGATGAGGCAAGTGAAATCACTGGACAGCTTTTAAAAATGGAGAGTACTATATTGTGCACCTCTGTCTAACTCTCTGCCATATCTCCCAGAGCACTGGGAGGCTATTTCAGTTACTTGTATTCCAAGCTACAGAAATGCTGTAAGTAATATATTCTATAATTAATAGACCACACTGTCGTGTGGGATTAATAAACCCCACTGACATGACAACTCAAGTACTTGGAAATTTTTTTTTTCTTTTTTTCTTCTCATTTTAAAATGTGGATGTGGCTAGGAAGAAGATGGGTAGTGATTTCACATATTTAGAAAGAAGGGTTTTTTCCTCATCTGGATTGAAGTTTTCACTGTATTTGCATTAATGTATGAAATTTAGTGTTCTTTCTTCACAGTAGAATGAATAAAGATGCCATTAAAAAAAAAGTTGTTTCCTCTGTAGACTTTATGTTCCTGTACAGTTGTCAGTATTGCGCATATTTGTGCCTGTTAATTTTTATTGAAATAAGAGTTTGTTCTAGTTAAACTTCATGCTCCCTTAGAATTTCTTTTCCCCTTTTTTTTTTAAGGAAACAGTGCAAGCAAATTCAGTTGGAAAACTAAGAGCAATGTTGTGGGAGACGAAAAGTACATTTTTACTTTGTTTTTTCTTCACGACATATAGCAATGGAAAATGTAGGATTGTATTAGTGCACTTAGACCATCTCAGACTATTACATGCCGGAGGAAGGGAGTCAAATGCTACAGTGGAGCAGATGGTGTTCATGAGTATGTCTGTGTAACACTTCCTACACCATGGAGTGGGTGGAGGGATGGGGGTAGACTTCTCAACACTGGCACAAAGGCTCAGATGCTGCACCAGATAGAGCACCGGGCTGTCCTTCACCAGAGGCTGATGGGTCAGATGTGAGCGTTGCTGCTTGGAGCCCGGCTTTCCTGCACTGTACCTGCTTCCTTCTTTCGGGCTTCAGTCTTTGGACTGCTGCTGTGGGATCTGCCGTACCCATGGTCCCACTGAAGTCCACAGGACTGCAAGGGTACTTGTTGCAAGAAGAGTTGTTTGGAGCTCAGTAATTTATTCAGAGAAGCTCCCCTGTCCATCCCCACGGTAATATACCTATGGATGTGAAAATGTGATCCGTAACCAGCTGAGCCATGCAGCCATCCTGCATGGATCTTTTCAGCACATGATAAGCATATTCTGTATCACATTTACATCCTGGTAATTCAAATAATGAACTGAAAAATGTCTTGCTCTACTTTTAGGACTCTTGCCAGTACATAAAATTACACTGACTACTTTTTATCCTTTACTTACTTTAGTCGCAGTACAAGAACACAGTGAAACTTTTGCTAGTGGGAAAATAATGTTAAAGCTCTTTGTCCAGAAAACACGGGCTAGGAGGTGGTTGCCAACGGCCTTTACAATTGTAAGGCTGGTTGTTAACCATACTGTAACTGAAGACAGAAAATACTTTGATGATTGTCAGGGAGCTAGATGGTCACACCTTTCCTGATTTTCAGCAGCTAATTTGTCAGTTGAAATATTTTAATTCTTTTCCCAACACTGTATTTACACATAATTGGGTTTTATGGGCTTAGAATGGCTGCATTATTTTTCCATGCCCAGAAGATAACGAGAACAATTAAAGAGAAGATAATGAGAACAATCCTAAAGAGGGGGTGAGATGATCTAAGAAGAATCTGTATTTTCAAGAATGGTTCATATGGCAGGGCTTGCTGACACATAGTGTTTTTTGCTTCCCCACCATATGACTGTGGTTTCATCATGCATCATGCAGGGTTGGCACTGGGGTTGCATCGACAGGGGGTAGTGAACAGGCAGAAGTAGCAGTTCCTGGATAGTGTAAAGGGTATAGCCAGTAATTACAGGCTCACTTCCCTGCCCTGGAGGACCTGAGCTACTTCTGTCCTGTATCCAAGCCAGCGAGCAGGACAGCTGTAGGTCTGTGATCCCCTTTTAACCCTTTCTTGAGCCGCATTGTTAGACATACCAGTCACTTAACTCCCTGGCCATGAGAAGGGTCAACTGTGACTTTTGTCATTGCAGGAGAACACAATGTAATCTGAGGGTACATACTTGATCCCTTGATGTTGTGTGTAGGTAGCTGTATGTACTGTGTATTTAATACATACATAATATATAATATAGCTGCTGCTAACATAAGGAAAGTTTCTTTTTTGCAAATATGCGAGTAAATAAACAAGTTCAGCCCACATAAGTCATCAGACAGAGAGTGATAACTCATTGGCCATCTGCTTCTCTCTGCGACATTGTTTTCCTCACCTGCTTTTCAGATACAAAAACGCATGACGGAGAGCTTCAGCTTGCCTTCTTCAGCTAATTCAATTGTCACAGTCATCCTTGGGAATGATGGGTGATTACGTTTTGTTTCTGACCATGAAAATCATGATATCCAAGAAAAAGCTGAATTCCAAAAAAGTCAAGCAAACCATGAACTCATACATGAATTATGAACAGGATTTTTCCAGTTCCTCAGAATAACTATTTTGTTACTGGAGTTATTTATTTTTAATCTAAAACCAGTAATTACCCTTTTCGGTAAATGTGGAACCCTAGTTTGTGCAGGAATAGGTTCAAACATGGGTAAACATAATTAAGTTTCTTTAGGGGCATTCAGACCTGATAACTTGCCTCCATCACTTGGGAGGTGTTCCTGCTTGTAGTACCTCTAGTAATTTGTATGCACGTTGCTCGATACATCTCCATAACTGACTCTAAAGCTATGCATCCTGTTTTGGAAAGGACTTGTGCAGTTCTTTCCATTAAAGGTGTGTAGTGTCACCTTTTTTTTCTTTGAGAGGGCATAGATAGTCCGAATGTTTTCTGTATTTGTTCTTGGTTTTGACCACTGAATTTTCTCACAGTTGGTAAGCTCAGGTCTCTTTTCTTAAACATTATTTTATGAGTTACAAGGTTTGAATGTCTCACCTAATTGTTCCAGGGGTGGTGGAATATTGTTATTAGAAGATGGATATGGTGAAACACGTGTTTCTAGTCGTGTTTTCTCTCAGTCTGTTTGTCCTGAAATCACCAGGCTTTGCACTGATTTTCAAGGCATAGCAATCAGGGAGAATGCAGTTTTCTGAAGTGGTACAGATAAATAGGAATCTGTTCAGACACCCTCCGAATCAAGATCTTATCACTTTCAAAATGGCCTGCTCCACATTTCAACTTGCTAAGAGAAGAATCTGCGTTATTGTAGTCGTATGCTCAGTGTTCTTGATTGGTTTGGGGTTTTTTTCTTTAAATAGGGAAAAAGTAAAATGTGTTGGAAATTTCTCTGATTACACCAAAACAAGAAGTAGAGAAAAATATTTAAATGAGTTGTTGACAGCATAGTTATGAAAAAAAATCATACTTTTATAATGCTAGTGGTATATGTCTCATTAAAACTGATGAGAAGTCTTACTCATCAGAAATAACTTTTAAAAAATATATTAATATTGAATAATTAACATTCTTTTGCAACTAATGGGTGGTTGGTTACTTTAGTTGGGGACAGAGAGTACTAGTAGTTCTGATTCATACTGAATTTTTTTTTTTTCTTCTTGGACAAACCAGGCTGACTGACTGTAGTTGATACTGCAAGCAGTGTGAGTCAAGGCAAGCCTGAACTGTGTTAGTGAATCATTGCTTCTGACTCCTAGGAGATCTGCGGACCTTACCTCCTCTAACAAAAAACTACTACCAGGGTTTCTCTAGAGTCACTTTTCTAGCTGCACTCTTTGCTGAAGCCTAGGTGCAGGTTCCAACTACCTGGAGTTTGTTCTTACTTGTTTTATAGCAGTAAGGAGTCCAACAGACAGGCAGAATCATTACGTATCTTGTGTTGATTCCTGCCATGAAGAGTGAGGATTGAATACAAGGAGCATTTTTGCCTGCCAGGGCTATGTCCAGCAGTGCCTGTTCTTCAAAGGCTTTGTACCGCTTCACTGGCCTAAAGCAGGGTGTCAGGGCAAGGCATCTGTTTCAGAAGAACCCCATCTTCTTTTAAACTGTGGAGATCCAATACTGCCTGTGCGACTAATTATTGAGGCATGTTCTTCTGTGTGCTAGTTTGGCATGTTATAAAAGATGTCTGTGATCTGTAATCATAGTTTCTGTGCTTGTTTAATCATCGAGGAATAATAAATCTTCTGTTTACCCTTCTTTGCCTTTCATCTTCCTCCATCCCACCTTGCCAAAACCATGTGATGTTCCTGAGCTTGCTATAACCTTTCAGTGCTTTTCTGTAGCTGGAACATTTCTGCTTTCCGTCCTGTGAAGGTACCCAAATAATATACTTATGTCTAGAAGCAGAAGACAGCAGCTTGTCAAACATGCATGTAGTCACAGCAATGGCAGTTTCTGTGGGCTGGGCTACACTAATTTGCAAATAACCCAACATTAAACAGCTTGAATAACTTCAAACTGCAGTAGCCTGGTTCTTCAGGATCACCAGTGCTTTAACCACGCATTTGCTGCTGGCTGGAGCACTTGCTTCCATTAACCACTTCATCTAATTAAAGGGGTTTTTAACTCTTCGTACCTTTCATGAGACTGAAGTCCAGAGGCTCCTCAAACTGCGGACATCACTGTGGCAACCGGTTACATTCCTCCTCAACTATACAATCTCTAAATCTGGACAGGAATGTCTCTATGGATTACTGGTGGAGCATCTAGCTAGAAGCTATTATGGACAGGGCTTGCGAGACCTTATGAGATGAGCAAACCAAACACAAGTTCTTCAAAATGAATGTAAAACTAATTTTTCCTTGAGTTTAAGATACCCAAATGAGGAAGGAGAGGCATTGGGTGTTCAGGGTGGGGCAGGGGCCAGAAATAAAACTCCTACCACCCTGTTTACCTCCAGGGGAATGCAAGTGGACAGAAAAACGTGACCACCAACCAAGTTTTGAACGATAAAGCTCGTCACTTCCACCTGGGGCCTATGTCAGTGGCAGGGCACCGTTGTGTTTGCCTGCTCCCCTTTCCTGCAACTCTCTCATAGTTTAAGCTGACAGTACTTCTTGGCAAAGCTCATATGCTAAACTAATATTTTTTTTTTTAATCTACCTTGAAAATCCCATTCTCCTGCAAATACAGTAATTACCTGTATTTGTCGAGAAAAATTGCAGCGGACAAAAGGCTTGTTAGTTTATGGGATAAGAGGGGATAAAACAGGTCTCACAATCCTCAATCCTTTTGTGTGCACTGGAAGGCTCTTGGCAGAAAGATAGCTGGATTTCCAGTGCAGCAGGGAACCACACTGGCTTCTGTTGAAATAATTGGGTAGATGCTGTAGAAGATTATGCAATAAAACCTATATGTTCCTTTTAAGTGGCTGGGTTTTTGATAACTGCTGTAGGACCATTTATTAGGTAAATAATTAGTCTTTGCAGATAAGAAGTGGGATACACTATACATTGGAGAGATTTATGAGAGCTAAAAAGTAGCACATGCATATATTGGCACCTGTTTACAGCACTAATTTGTGTGTTTCATTTTGTTCCTGAATTTTATTTCAAAAGCTTCAGACAATGCAGGATTGAGAATACAGTGGTTGAAAACAAAGCAACTGAGAAACGTATCTGAAAAGCCTGCATGTGATATCTATTCCTTTTATAAGGAGTATTTCCTTTATGACCTCCTCCTGCTTTGTATTTAACATTTCAAAGAACTTTGGGGGACTGTCTGTACGCTGTGTCTTCATGAAGCCAGTAGCCAAGGATTTAAAGTATTGTCATTGCTGGCCTGAAGCTGAAAACTGCAGGCGGTTTTAATCCCGGGGTGGGAGGGTATGTGTTTAAACCCAACCTTTTGTGTTCAGATTAGCACTGCAGGAGGATAGACTTAAGGGGTGTTAGTTTTTTCATTGGTAGCTCAGTAATAGCATCACGCTTTGAAAATACTTTTTTCCAATTCTTTGTTATTTCAGTAATTACTATGTGGTGGGTAGAAATCCATAGGATTTGTGTTTTTTTAAGTACCACAGCAATGACATGGGGATGTGGGCAATAAAAAGGAGTACTTGTTTTTGTAACTTTTTACTCCTTGGATGACTGAGGGCATTTAAATGCCTTCTCGCATAGTCTATCATTGTTTCAGTCCTGGATGTCTGTGTTTATTTTGTCTTGGTTCCATCAGCTGGGATAATAGTAAGATCCATCTTTGGAGAGGAAGGAAGTCAAAAGCAATTTGGCACTAGCATCATGCTCTAACAAATCCGAAATCTGCCAGTTGTGAAGGCAGATTGCCTGATGTACCTTACACTGTCTGAGAGATGGAAAGATTACCGAACATCTCCCCCATCAAGAAAAGATCAAAGGCAAGTTGCTGAGCACTTGCGTACGGAGTTTCTTTTACTTTCTGTTAGAACCTAAGAAATGTCTGTCCTGAGTATTTGTTGATCCCTGGAATAGCTGGGGGTAAAGAGCACTTGAAATTTTTATGTATGGAAACATGGTAACTGCTTGCAAGAGTTTCTGAGATGACCACCATAACTAATAAGATTTACCACAGTTTGCTTGTGTAGGTATTGAGTTCAGCTCAATAGTGATCAGTTTTAATGAAGACTAAAGACTTTCTAGCTCTTCATTTTGTACAGGATTCTTTCAAATAGAATTGTAATGGTAGGAAATTTCACTTTCATGTAAATTGTCTGACGATGTTTGCTTCTTTTGAAAAAGATCTTTTTAGATTTCCAGAAATATTAAGTATAAGTGGTTCTCTATGCCTTACAAAAATTCATTATAATATGAAAAGCATTTTGAAAGAAACCTTATCCTATGCAAGTGCCATTTACATGCTTTAAAGGATGTAAGCATGCTTTTGTGGTGGGAGTGAGGAGTATAGTTTGCAGAATTAGAGATATTTTCTCTATTTTGCTAATCTGATTTTAGTTTACTTTTCTTAATTTCACTATTTCAATTTGGCTAGTGCAATGATATGCCTTTGTAATACGGGATATTTTTCTTCATAACATCTACATTTCACTAGTTCTCAGCCTTGACTCTGGTAGGAAAGTTGTAGGTTGAAAAATTCACACCAGAGACTGCTCTTCTATCCAGTGTGACACTCAAGTGCTATGTTAGAAGCAGTTTGCTAAGGTCAGGCTTTGGGTGCTGCTCCCTTCTGCTTAGCTTCACAGAGGAGTTGAAAGATCTTGCACCGACCTTCCGAAAATTTGGAAGGTAACAGTACTCTGCTGGATTTATGTCCCTCTTTGTATTTAAAAACAAATTAATTAATAACAAAGCAACTGACAGCCAGCCAGTAATATAGAAGGATATATAGAAAAAAGTAGTAGAGCTCCCTGTGGTTGATACCTTTGCTTTAACAGATTGCACTGTTATGTAGGGCGTCACTTAGTAAGACAAAAATTACTTTGTTGAGCTAGTCCCCAGCTGAAGAATTTTTCTTACAAGGTGATGGGAAAAGTTCGAGACCCAGTGCTATAAAATGTTTTTTTCTTGTTCCTCTACTAGAATACAAAAATCTCTGCACTCAGGAGAAATGCCCAGAACAGCTTCTACAGAGAGGCAAGTGCAAGTGGTGCCTGCATAAACCTTCATCTGAACAGGGCAATGGGAAATTGTCTCTGGGTGCACACAGGTGGGTAATGTGAGAACTTGAAAAGCCAAGCAGAGGGTGGCAACAAGCTGTGGTAACCAGGAATAGGTAGAGTAGCTGTCCCAAGTGGAGTCTTCCTTCTGACAGGTGCTACTGCGGCGTCAGAAGAGAACAGAGAAGCTCCAGGGTCCCACTGAAAATCAATGACTAAAGAGTACCACCTTCATGGGAACAAACTGACTGCAACACTGCAGTCTGGTCCAGAGAACATGCAGGCTGATAGTTTTGCACTGAGTTTCCAGAAGCCTTTGGGTAAGGCATGTGTTGAGTCACCTAATTTCTGTCTGTGTTTATGACTCCTCTCTAGAGTTTTTTCCTGCCCAAGTACTAATATATGCGAATGAGACAGCTTCTGAACCTAAGACTATAATAAAATATCCAAGAAGTAATTGAATTACTTTTCTGTGAGGTGATGAATTAGTGCTTTTTCACTCTTGGGTTTGTCTCTTGCTTGCATTCTCTTCAAACTGATGGGTGGGAACCATACATTTTCACTGCTAAACCACTATTTTGAAGGTCTATATAATATAGGCAGAGCTTCATGCACATATGGAAGTAAATTCATGACAAGAGGTTGTTTACAAAGGGTGGAGTAGCCTATTTTCAGGCCTCCCAACTTTTCTAAGGTTTTTAAGATCTCTGCCTGTTATACATGCTATATATATATATATATATCTATAAAATATACCTACTATATTGCACAGCTGTATAAGCAAGAATTTTGAGAGGGAGCTTAGTACTGGATTGTTCAGCAAATGCTCTGTGGAGTTATAGCAGCTGCTGGGATTTAGTTCCCTTGGTATGCTGCTTTGGTTTTTAGGGCTGCCCATCAAATATGTTCATTGTCCCATTTGCAAATATGCCTGTTTTTGTGTATGGTGAGTAATTCTTCTAGACAAGAATTTAGGGTTTAAAACTAATATACTGATAAATAATATCCATGCAACATACAAAACAGTGCCCACCTGCTATAGCCAGTGGCTTTCTTTTCTTTCTCAGTGGATTTTTTCCTTTAAAGGTACCTACCTGACATTCAGAATCTGCTTGTTTGTGTTGTAGCACCCAGAGCCCAAGGCCTGCTCGTGATTAGTGCCATCTTTACAATCTCGTGAGGTGTTACACAAGCGTAAAGCAGAAACACAGGCTCTGTGGAGGAATGGGAAGAGACACAGAGATGTGTGAATTAGTCTTTAAAAACATAACCTGTAATGGCTTTTACTGCTGGTAGGATCTACATTGGCTACGTACTTCTCACTATTTTTTCAACTCCCAAAGCAGAAGGATAGGCTGTCTTTCTAACTTACAGACAGCTGGCTCCCATATATCAGTATGTTACTTAAATACCAGGCTACTAATGATATGTGACACCAGTGGAAAACAAGAAAGTTGAGGCCAACATTTTTGGCACATCTTTTACTACTATATTCTTTGGAAGAACAGCCAGTGAATGAATTTAGTTGCTGTAAATCCGCTTCTCCAAGTTTTTGAATTCTATTATATGTGAGAGGTTTAATAAATGCTTGACTGTGTGAAAATGTGTGCCGGATTCACGGCTTGCCTCCCTCTCCGGTTAGTTTTGTACACTGAGGAGTTACAAGCCCAGCTTCCATCCGTTTTAACTAACCAGCTCTGAGTCAGTGATAATAGGAGAGGAAAAGCATGCATCAAAGCAAAGGCTGTATCCTACAGCTTGTGTTCCTTCTGGTACGCTGGTATGTTTTCAGGCAGTCTTGGGTACCCAGATTTAAAACCCTCCTGCATCAATTGTCTTCTGTGCAGAGGAAGCACAAATGCAGTCAGAAGGTCTCACATGAAAAAAAAAACAAAACAGGGGAGCCTTTCTTCTCATAACGGAGGCAGGTTTTTCTTAAAAGTCATGCAAGTTAAAATAAATACCACAGCGCATAAACCAGCACACAGAAAAATGAATCAGTGAGCTACAGCATGTGTGCAGCAGCAGTACTGCATTCCTGTCATCACACATTCCCAAAGCATAACAGTGAGAGAAATATGATCCGAAACTGGTTTAAGTGGTGCTGTAATTCAGCCAGGATTACTACCATAGTATATAACACAACCTGATAGCGTTCCGGAGGTAGACTGAAGACTTGCTTGTGATAAGCTCTGAAACATTTTCCTTTTTTTGTATTTGGAAGTTTTTTCACTTACACCTTTGCCCGTGGGATTTTTTCTTTCCCTTTCTGGTGGAGTTTCTCAAATGCTCTCTCCAAGGAGAGAGGGTTGTCTGAGCAAGCCCAACTTTTCCCTTGCCAGTAAATCCATCAAGAGAGGCTGCCTTATTTTGTGACCTTGACCACAAGCATAGATTACAAGTACATGGCTTCTCTTGCATATTTGAGTAACAGTGGGTACTAGAGAGAGGTGACAATAGTGTTAATGTCAGAAATCTAAGGGCTGATGTGAAAGAGGATGTGCTGCATCATGAGTTTTCTGGTTTGTTCTTGCCAGTATATGTGATTACAAAGACCTGGAAGGGAAAACTAGTACTTCCTACAGCCAAGGACAGTTGCAGCCTGTTGCCAGACCTCCTTAACCAGTAAGGGATTGCACAAAACCATCTTTTTTAGAGTCTGAGTTCTGCACATTTATTAATATAGAGACACAAGAATCCACGCATAAAAATGGTGAGTTTATGCAGTGGACAATTTTCTGATTTTGTGGATTTATTAATATTAGAAATACAGGCAATGTATTTTCTCAGGAAGGCTATTATGCAGAGCTGTAGATCTAATAAAACCATATATTGCCAAGGCCTGTGATGTTATACCTGAGTTTGGTGCTTTTTCCCAAGTTCTTAATTACATTTTCCCCAGCTCTTCTCACACTCAACTTTCCTTCCCCCTCCTCTGCTTTACTGTTTTGCAACTTCCTGTACTACAGGCTTTTTTACCTCTTTATTTTCTATTTATTCCTTTCTGCTCTCCCTCTCCTACTTTCACAGGCCCTGCATTTCCTTCCCAGCATCTTGCAGCATCCTATCTCCACCTTTCAAAAAGTTACAGAATTTGATGGTTTTGTTTTCATAGGCCACAAAATGGCCCCCTGCTCCCTGTTTTACCTGGGTGCCGGTGAGTGTGGCTGCTGTTAGGGCAAAGTCTCCCCTGTGTCCCAGTAATACCAACGCTATTCATAGTCTTTGTTTCTGAAGCTGGGGACCAGGAAAGGACCCTTATCATAGACCTGCAGAGAGTGAAGCCACAAGGCTTTGTGCTGAGCACTCGGTATCTTGACATTGTTGGTTCTTCTGGTGGTGGTGGGTGCTTGTCAGACACCAGCTCAGCTGACAGTAATAAAGCAAAGCCCTTTTAATTTTGACCCTGTGAGGCAGACAGTTGACTACGTTAAACAGGCAAGGTAGTGACAGGGTAAGGGAGAACCCAGGCTTTGAATGCATAGTTTGAGAGATGATGATTTTTAGAGGTGTAGCCCGTCTTAGCGAAGAGGAGGATTTCTTTCCTCCTTGCGTGTCCTATTATTTTGCCATTTTTATTTTAGTGTTTGGCTTGCATGCTTATTTCATTTGAAAACCTCATGCAGTCAGTCCCCAAGCCAGTCAAGCTGAGGCGGTAACACCAGCCCACCCTGCTACTGAAGCCTGCTGCTCTCCCCCTGTGGAAACTTGTTTGTCATGGGGAGGAAAAAAGAAGTAGCCCCAACTGAAACTTGAAATACAACATTACATGAGAGCAATTACCATATATGCACACGTGCACAAGCACGCACGCACACACACATGCAGACAAATATATATATACAGCTCACCATATTGTACTCTGCTACATAATTCTTATTTTTCAATTGAGGAAAAATAAGCCTATGAAATCGATGCTGGGACCCTTGAGTTTTAAGCGTATTTGCCACTGATTTCCTACACCCTTCTGGGCCAGTTATGTCCTTTCCTTTTTGCCATTTTCCATCTATAAAATGGGAACAGACCTGCTTAGCAACTAATAAGTGAGAGTTTATGAAGATCAAATGCAACAGATATCCTTAGTAATATTTGTTTTCTCACTTTTTAAAAGATAACACAGAAGGTTTTCAGAAGCTAAGATTTTGAATTGCTTCTCTGAAAGCCTTCAGGTTCCCTATGAACTTGGACTGAAGCAGGGTTGTGACTGAAACCTTGAGCATGTAAGAATCCTTTGTAATGTCTTGTATGTACCTAAGCTTCTTTTTTGAAATTCTTAATGTTAAATCAGTGCCTTTGAAATGGCTACTAGTATGTTGCCAATTCCTGATAAGGAGTTGTTAGGTTAAGAGGGAGGTTAGGATGCCTATTTTTGGTTTAGTTAAGATTTTTTCCCGAGATCTCTATCGTCCATTCATCCAAGCCTCACCTCTCCCTCTAGTAATTGAAGAAAGAGATGTTACCTTTTGGACTTTAAATACCAAATGATAAAAATAAATGCTTTATCTGATTCTCAACAAAAAGCTTCTGAAGCAATGCTTTCCAGCAGTAAAAAAAAAAAAAAAAAGCTGGCAGTGAATACAAAAAAAACCAACAAAAAAAAGACAGCAAAAAGCTTTGAAACCATCTCCCTTTCCTCTTCATCATCGATAGCAAGTGATCAGATTTCCATCAGTTCAGTTCCTGCTTGGAAGAAGTATTTTTCCTTATTCCTAGCAAGCTCCATACTTCTTTTTACAATTTGGCAAAACTTTACCAATGTGTAGCAGCACGTAGGCAAAAATATTTGTAAATTAAAGCAGAATTTCCCAGCGGTTTCAGCCAAAGAAAATTGGTCCTCCCTGCTACTGTTAGCACTGTTGGATTAAACAGCTTATTTTTATTTATTTCAAAATGTGCTTATAAGGGTACTGTACTATTGTTCACCAAGCAGGACGCCATTTGTAGCTTGGAACATTTCTTTCTCTACCCTGCTCTAACATAGATGTATGAATCCAGACATTTATTTTCTTTTATTTTAAAAAAAAAAAAAAAAAGAAATTTAAAATGTCTAAGAATAAAATGTTGTGGGTTTTTTTTTAAAGCTCTCAAATTTTAGCTTTCAGGTTGTATGAAGAAAATTATTTTATTTCAGTTTGGCCACTGAAGCAAAAAATCAATTACATTCACAGTTCTAGCTCTTTTTCCAAAGCAAACAGCCAAAACTTAAACTCGGTCTTTAATTATATATTTGATTCATCCCAGTAACAACACTTGACTTCAAACAATGCAAGAGCAGGAGGAAACTTGCTCTGAATTCCTCTCTTCAAAGAGAAATCTCTCAGATACCATGTCAGAAAACTACGCTGAAACCAAACAAGATAACTGTGAGAAGACTGAATACAAGAAGTTTTAGCTGACCACAGGAATAACGTCTCAGTACTGAGAGGAGGCCTCCAAAATTGCTTTTAAACAAATTTCCCCACGTTTGGGAAAAGAAAGTTGACCTTGCTAGATGGATTGCTTATTCCTCTCATTCCCTCCTCCCCCCATTTTAATAGGAAAAATAACTTTTCATAGTTGTAGGAGCAAATTATTATTTGCTTAAAATTATCATACAATGAAAATGCATCCTGTTATCTGTGCCCAAAACTATGAACCAGTCTGATTCCTACATTGATAAGTAGAAGATACCACGTGTTAATCATATGTATTGTATTACTCTTGTGATCATTCCCACAAGTGAACAAATTAAATAAAACTACTTGAAAGACTGTCACTGGTTCATTACTGCACAGCAAATCGCTCTAAAAGAATTGGGATACGTGTGCTTTATCCAACAGCTGCAAAGCTATCCCCTGGCTTTTTATCTGATACTTGTTACAGTAGCTCTGGAACTAGACTCAAATACTTTTATTTGGGAATAATTATGCAGAAAGCCAGCATAAGGATCACTGTGGTCTTGTTCCCGCTGCACCGCTTTGTTCTGTCTTTCTACTTCTTGACCTCATTTTTCCTCCTCATTGCTTATTCCTATTTGTCTCTTGTCTTTTTTAATGGAACAGATTGATATCTAGGGCTGTGTCTAGACTAGGAGGAAGGTTGAGTTTATTTCAGCTGTAGGCTGAAGTTAGCTGGCCAGCTATATTCAACCACTTCTTGACAGCTGGAAATGCACTGCCACAGTTGGTTCAACTTTCAGACAGTGCAATAAGGGTTTATGCTTCTGGCTAGAATTTAATTTGCTTTTACATCTGGTAAACGGGTTAAGTTTTTTAGGTTTGACTTAGCTAGGTAGTGCCAACCAATTTATTCCAACCTCAGCCTTTGATGAGAAAAGTTGAACTATTCTAGAAGTTCTCCTTACAGTTTTTCTGGTCTGAGGGTGAAAACATGTTCTATTATAAGCTTTGCGTAGGTTGATGAGTAAATTGCTAGATGAGTAAGTTGCATGATGGAAAATATCTTATATTTTTATTAGTGGAGCTCTAGGCCATTTTTTTCACTCGTCTTACTTTTTCCTGTTGCGACCAGTATACAAAGTATCAATGGAAACATGTCATTCCTGATGGCTTCTCACACAATCAGAAGGAGATGAGGCTGAATAAGAAAGGACCCCGTAGTATTTAATTTTCAATGTTCTTGCTGGGTTTCATTCATGTCATTTCTACTCATGTGAAAGGGATGGCTGCATATGAAACCCTGAATCATCCTTTGGTGTGTGTTCTGCCCACAGTAGTATGGCTAGCCAGGTGAGCTGAGGTGGATACTGAAGTGATTAACCCAAAGCTGCGAAGCAAGGCAGCAAAGGGATCATGTCTCAAGGTCCGCTGGCTTTGATGTTCAATTCATTCACCGACCGTCATCCTTTTACTGGTTCACCAGTACTGAAAAATTTCAATTACTGACGAAATTACAATTCTCCGATTTTCCATGCTCTTAGAAACGTGACACAAGCCACTCTAAGAAAGGTTAAATAATTATAAAAATGTAAACAGAAGTAATTTATTGGCAACATGTTCAAATCCCTGCGTTGCAGTTGTAACGCTGGCACCACCTGATGTCAAGTGTGCTCAAAGCTGTCTCGTGGAGGAGGAACCGAGTTCCTTTGTGCCGTTTTGGTTAACCGGGGTTCATAAAACCCCGCTGCCATGGCGGCCTGGCCCAGTTCAAGATGGCGCCCCGGGCGCAGCTGCACGCGCCACTGGGGTGAGAGGGTGGGCGACCTCCTTCCCACTGGCGAGGTGGGTAGGCTGAGTGTCCTGGATATCCTTGAGGGGTGCAATGTTTTCTTGAGGTAGTGGTGTGACAGACCAGGCCCTACTGGGGAAAGCCGGGAAACAGCGGCTCTTCAGGTGCCAAGGGGGAAAGGCGGCGCCGTTGAGGGAGGTGAACCCCGCCGGCTCCACGAAGTGGTGCCCCGGGGGTACAAATCTCTCCCGGTCCCCTTCCCTCCGCCGTATCCGGTTGGCCCGGGACGGGAGCAGTGCCCGAAAGGGGCCAGGAGACGAG
>VYZV01035357.1:3123-20854 GCA_013401275.1 Pandion haliaetus | reverse complement strand
AAAAAGCATACATCCACCATTTTGTACCTCTGCAAGATTCACAGCGGGGCCCTCGCAATATGGTGTTTAAAATCTGTTAGTGGAGTGAAATAAAGGTACAAGAGAAATGGTCACGTCTGTCGTGGAAGGGCAGATAAAAACGACTGGGCGCGCGGAGCATGGAGCCCTTTGCTCCTTTTGTGCGTAAAAGCATGTGCTGGATATTTACTGCTGTCCCACACGTTCCCCTTTAAATGCAGTTAACTCTGGTTAACTCATTGGGGTTTCATGTTTTTTCCATTTTGGAAAGGAAAAGGGTCAGCTGTGATTGCAAATGCTTTCGCCTTGTTACGGGCTCTCCAGGTTTCAGCTGCATGTTTGTAATGGCAAAGCACGCTTTGGTGAAAATTACTATAAACACATTTGGATTTGTTATTTGAGGTGTAGAAGGAGGCCAGACCTGTGTATGTGGGGGAACACACACGTGCATGTATATTTGTTTGTCAGGTGCTTTCAAGGGAGGCCATAGGGAAATAATGGACACTGCACCAACATGTTTGTGCATGGGAAAGAGAGAGCACAAACAAAACAAAAAACAGCGCAGGGAAAGGCAGGCATCGGGGAGAGGCTTGGCTTCCGACGGAGTGCTGGTGTGATTTTGGAAAGCCTCAGTACTGTTAATGGAAGCTGCTCCATCCTGAAATGCATCTTAATGGCCTTGGAATTCAGACATTTCATAAACACCCGAAGGAAGACTTGGGAAAATGCTGATGGGGAGGGGTCTGGGGGCAGAAAATCCTGGAAACCTCCTTTGTTGTTCTGCTGCCTGCTTATTGTGATGGTCAGACATAACATTTCATTACTACGATGGCAAATACCAGTTTATCATGAAGGCACGTTTTCCCTCTGAGGCTCAATTTAGGTTGAGTGGGCAGATTCCTTTAAAGGAGAAAAAGAGGGAAAGGGAGAAAATGAAGGTATTTATTATGCATTACTGAAAGCATTTCCAGCCCTGTGTCCCGTCCTGCTCCCCCCACCCCCACCCATTTCTGCTGCAAAGGTTGAGCCAAAGATTGTGGTTGTCAAGTTATGTGCTCGCTTTCCTATCACTGGCCCTAATAAACATATCTCTCTGGTCAGGATTGGTTTCTCATGTTTTAAAAATCTCGTGACTGTTATTTCTTTAATGCCTTAGCACAGGAGAAATAATACGCATTTTATTGAAAAATTTGCCTGTGTAAGAATATTGTGCTATGTTGGCAATAGCCTCTCTGATTTTTCCCTTTCCTGGGAAGCCACATACTGAGGGGAAATGACAAGGATAATTTATGCTTCAACAGCTGAAGAAGAGGAGAATGGTGGTGGTGGTGGAGGGGTGATTTTGTTTCATTGATGCTGCAGGACCTGAAAGTGGCTGGAAAGCCAAATCTGTCCCTACTGTGAAGATTTTTGTTGTTATGTGTGAATGTCCTGATATTCCCACTGTTAAGATACACTGTCAGTTCTGTTGAAGGCGGTACTTTAAGTCTTTCTTTTAGTGTGGAAGCCCATATTTAAAAGAGAAGGAGCTCATGTGAGCATTTTGTGCCAAGCGGTGTGGTTTTTTGCTTGTTTTTAATTCTTCAGGGAAGCAGTCTGGCTCTGTAAAAGCTTTATCTTGGCAAGACTGGTACAATCCAATCAGACAGTCAAACACCAGTGATCTGCAAAATCAGATGTGTCACTCAGCATTTTTTGGCAGATACCTGTGTCCTGAGTGGGGGTGGGAGGGGGGCTAGACTTGTAATCTGTTATAAATGTTTTAAAGTAATCTCCAGATGCGCGGAATACTGTGTTTATGAATATAGAGTGCATTGATTTCAGTTGCAACAACTGAAGAAGAAGAACAAACATCATGTTTAGTTTGAGTAATTTGCAAAAGTTGTTGGAGGGAGAATACATTGAAAATTAAAATCAGCAAATGTTTCTTTTAAAAAAAAAAAAAAAACCCAAAACAACAACTTAGTAGGCTTTTAGCTGGAAATGCAATTGTTCTCTCTTGATGGATAGTTTCCACATTCATTTATTTTTAAAGGATCCTTGTCCACTGCCTTTCCAAATATTAGTTTTGGGAGGAATGGCTACTGTGTCTAAACGCTTCTCACTATTTGAAGGAAACTTTCTTCCTTGCAAGAAATCTATAGGAAGTCCTCTGGCATAAAAGTTGTGGGGTTCAGGAATACAAACACATTCTTTGTCACACAGAATGTTGTAGGGGAGAAAGTGTCCCAAAACACATGGGCTTTTCAGAGGGCTGCATTCTGTTTATCCCAACCATTTACCCTCATGCCATTAGCATTGTTGTGGTTCTCTTTTAATTAAATGCCGCATTGTTTGGGATGGGGGTGGAGAGTGGGAAAGAAACCTTGGGGTTTTGCCTCAGTTACTCTGCTTACGGAAATATGAAAAAGCAGACAGTCAAATGGCCTTCAAGAAGATGCTAAAAAGCTTGAAACATTAATATTTGAGTATTCCTGAATGGTGCATGGAGAATCGTATATGTATTTCTTTCAGCACAGAGAAATACTGAGTAATGGTATTGCAGTCAATGCCGTGGTGTTTTATCTGGGGAAAATACAGTCTCTAAGCAGAACCGTGTGTATCATGGAAGTGCAAACCTCATGCAAGAGTGGTGAAGCACACCCGATTTTAAGCAGCCTTATCAGTAAAACTGAGTAAGGACCAGTTTGATGTATGCTTGATTAGAAGCAGCATTGGTGGCTGGCAGTCACATTTTCAATACTTGGGGAACAAACTGCCTGTAATTACAGAAAATTGATGCAGGTGCAATTCATGTGAAATTTAAAGATTGTTTGACAGATGAAGGGAGATGGAAGTAAGGAGGAAAAAAAGCAGAAAGTTTAGAAAATCACACATTTTTACTGCTGAATAATCTCTTGATACTTGCTATTAAATTGGCTGTACTCCAGGGTTTCTTTAGGCCTCCTAGCAACCACTAGGTTCAAAGGCCATGCAAGGAGTTCATTGTTCATGTGGAATATTAATTTCCCAGTGGAGGACTGCCTTGGAGAAAAAACACTGAAAAAGAAAACTACAACAATGTAGAGCTTTGACCCTGAATGAAAAGAGATGTTGAAAAGTTTGAATCCAATAAAATTCATACATGTCACTGAAGAAGGGGAAATGTACTTGAACTTTTTGATAGATTGTTGCTTAATTGAAGGGAAAATAAAGAAATAGTATGAAACTGCCAAGCAGGATAAAACTTACTGCAACTTAGAAGGGCTCCAAACGGTCACACGAACTATTATGTATAGCTTTTGAAATGTCAAAGCTTCTTGCTTTTTTTCTTTTTTCCCTCCTAAATAACAAAGGCAAACCCTGGATTTTATTTTAGCGGAGAGAGGAACTGTGCCCTGTGGTTGACCAAGACGTTAAATGTTACCAGAACTGAGTAGCACTCTGGAAAGAACTCTTTTTTTCCGCAGCCTTTCTTGAGCTACTGTAATTGAAGATCTTGGTGTTGGAGGTAATGTGTCAGTTGGAGATGGGGGTGGTGTAGGGTAACAGTCTAGCACATGCAGCATGAAGGAATGTCTGAGGAGCTTTCTACAACAGTAAAAACTGATTCCAGAGCATGCTTATTTGAAGATTACCGTCTGAAAAATTTGCAATTACTTTATTGCTCTTTGCTGTAAAATTTCCTTGCAGAGGTTTCAGTGCTCCAAAGTTGAAGGGTGAAATTCAGTCTCAGTGTTGCCCTACTGTTACGGGAGTCTGGTTACCAAGTTGAAACAGAAGGGAAAGGAGAGAAGTATGTAACACTGCTATCCAACTGATGGCATCTGTGTGCAAATTAAAATTTGTAGGAGGAAAAGATACCCTCATTCTCTGTTTCAAGGATGGTTGATGGAAGGTCCAGGACTATCACTTCAGCCTCCTTGAACAGTAAGAAGGATCTTGGGAGTCATTTGAGCAAATCTGAGAGTCCTGAGGTTTTTTTTTTGTTTGGTTTTTTTTTTTTAAGCTTGAACCTGTAACTCTAATAAAAACTAATATTTGGAGATAGCCATCCATGGTCTGAAGAACTCAGTTTAATGTAATTGAGAAATGACAGATACACACAAAGCCTTGAAGCTCATTAAGTTCTCCTGTCCCTTAATTCAGTAATCCAAAGGAATACATTCTAGCTTGAAAGTAGCTGTGTTGTGATTAATGTTTAATGGAATAATCAGTATTGCATCACTTTCTTTTTCTCTCTGTGGTATTAAGAAACACCTTCCAATTCATCTGCTTAACAGTAATTTGATCTCTTTGCCTTTCTGAATTCTGAGTAGTTTTAGGCTGTCTTAGACCAGACCCGTTAATGGGACAGTAAAAAATGAGATCGTGTAGGTGTCAATGGCTAGCAGGGCTAGCTTTGCCTCTTGTTTCCTGCTCCATCTCCTTTGCTTCAGTCTGTGCTGACCTGGTGAACCCCAAGTGGGTCACTCTGTTCAGTTACTTCAGGGGCTATGCTTGCTTTATTGCTTGGAAAGCTGCTCCTGGGCTTGCTGTGCCTTCCAGTCCCTTTTGGCCTCTGCAGCATCCACTTACGTTGACAGAGAAATAGGAACTTTCACTGCATCCTGATCAGGGGAGGGGGTCTAAGTGTGCTCTGTCTTCAGACCACAAGCTTGGTCCAAATTCATAGACCAGTCATTTTTGCACAGTTTCTAGCTCATTTTCCCCCTGGTTTCTTGCCTAAAAGAATTCAAAAGACAATCTTTTCTCTCCTCCTTCTGTGGAACCCTGGTTTTCACTCCTGTGGTTGGTTAACTCACATACAGGGCTGGGCCCATGGCTGTGTGTTACGCCACTGTCTCCACAGCTGGTCCTTTCCCACCAGGTACCAAGATACTTTCTGCATATCCGTGACTTCACCTTTAGACCGAGCTGCGGACAGCGTCCTGTGTACTACTTGTGCATTCAGCTGACCAAACTGCATTTGAGTACCTGTTGTTCTTCCTGGCCACTGTGACCTATAAGCAAGGGGATCCAGAGTGGCTTTTCTGTTAATGGCATTAGAAGTAAAATCAAAGAGGAATGAATATAAGAAAGAAACAGAAGTCTGGATGTGCGCCTATCTTACCTAGACCGGTTCATGTTTCTATCTTGGTTCAAAGCACTCGTCACTGCAGGGCTAAGTTTCGGGTTATTTTTCCTCCCCAGCCTCTGTCACTGCTTGCATTCAAAGTCCCTGTGGTTTTCCTGCTGGTTTGCTTGGACATTCGGCCAGGCTGGTGTGCATAGAGGTCACCAAAGGGCTGCAGGATCAGGTCACCAAAGGGTGTCATCTCACTGGCGTTTGCACAGAGGTGTCTGAATCTGAATACATTTCTAGGTGTGTTTTCCAGTAGTCCTGCGATTGAAGTAATTTGTTATACGCACACCAGACGTCGTGATAGCTTACTGAAGATACAGGAAGCTCCTCTTTCAAGTATAGACAAGGGTTCAGAAGAAACACAGTACTGATTCGTCACAAATAGCTCCCAGTCTTT
This sequence comes from Pandion haliaetus, assembly GCA_013401275.1. NCBI lineage: Eukaryota > Metazoa > Chordata > Aves > Accipitriformes > Pandionidae > Pandion > Pandion haliaetus. The sequence continues at coordinate 15,335 of VYZV01035357.1, read as the reverse complement.
CACAGGTGTAGAAACTCTGTCTTTGTTGGCAACATTTGATAAACCTGAAGGGTGTTGAATATCTTGCCGTTTTGGAATTGAATAGCAGCCGCATCTTTGCAAAATGCATTACTTGTTGGAGGAGGCTGAAATGTGAGGATTTTGCAGATCACCTTGGTTTAGCCTAGTGACCTGCTCAGTTGTGAGCAACAATAGGCCTTCATTTGTATGCAGGAGAGTTCATCCCAGAGTAAACTACCATATTTGTAACATTCTTTGCACAGTTTAAAGAGGTGTAAGTACGATCAGGCATGAAGACTAAAAAGATGATATTTTGCTAAGCACATTGTAGAAATCCTCCAAAAATTGGGGGTTTCTTTTCAGTATTCTGGCGAGCTTCTTTAGGTGACTCAGCTTCGTAAACTGTAGCAGGTTGTAGAATATCTCTGTGAACAGCATTAAACCAAATCAACATCCTATCACCTAAACTGGGCCATGATTCAAGTAAAGCAGTACTGAAAAAAATGTTCAGATACGCTTACTCTTGACTCCTCCTGAGCATGCTTTTACCTGGTTGGAAGAGGCCAGACAGTATTAAAGCCATGATCAAAAATTGTCAGCTTATTTACAACTTGTGTAAGAATTGCTAAATAACACAATATTAATTGTGGTTTTTTTTTCCTTGAAAAGCATGATAAATTACATTATTTTAAATGATAAAGCTACCGTTAAATTACTGGAGCTGGATATTTGGTGGTTTTGGTGGACTAGATATAAATCTGAGCCTAGAAATATGGGTTGCCCTCTGTAAGAAGTATCTAATGAATACTGCATGCAATTCTGCCTAACTCTTGGGTTTAATTTTCACAAGAAAAGGGAAAAGGAGTGGTAACCATTGAAACTGAGACCTGAATGCCTGAACTTAACCAGAACACATTCAGTTATAGGTCTTTTTTTCTAGGTAGATTAAATATGAGGACAGGAAGCCGAAATGAGGGTTAAAAGCTTCTCTGAAAGTCTCAGAAAACTGTGTGATTCTGTACTTGTCCTTGCAATAATTTTTGGTGTCAAGGCCAGTGGCAACCAGAGTAGTCCTAGGGAAAATGCTTGAGTACTGAAGCTGCAAAACTCTCCCAAACAAGCAGTTGTTGCTCCCAAGTGACTGCCTCAAGCAATGAGGGGGGTATGAAAGTTGTTTATAGCTACTGGCTTGCTTTTTCAGCACATTTATCGAGTTGGCTTGCTCTACTGATGCTGGTTTGTATCTCACTCTTGGATGACATATAGGGTGCTGGAATTATCTTGCTTAAATAGACTGTGGAGGAGAGGCGGAAAAAAAAAGAAAAAAGGAAGACCTGGCTTTACAGGATGCATATTTGGGCATGCAGTGTGATGGAGTGGGTAGAGGAGTCTAGTTTAGACAGAGCCCTGGGCTCTATTGGCAGCTTTTAAGCAGTCTGCAAAAGGTAACTGAAACAAGAAAACTTGATTTTAAACAGGCTTGACTTCATTGTAAAAAGGATAGCAAGTTTCCCTTTTCCTTCCTCCGAAGAGAGATTAAAATCACTGGGTTTGAAAGTCGGGAGGTGAGGAAGGTGTTCCAAGTTGTGTCAGTGGTCATCTTTGTTTTCCTGGGCACTTTAACTGTTTCTGCAGTTCCCTACACTTGGATTGTAATCTGTTCAGTAGGAGAACTGTCTCCTTTATTTTGTACTGTACTATTGCCAATCACAGAAAAGGTCCTATCTCAACCCAGGCCTTGAATTGGTAACAGTGGGTAAGAGTGAACATCCAAAAATAGGTGTATTCAGTGTGAAAAGGGCAGTCCTCAATCCACAAGTGAAATCCTGCATTCAGGCAAACTTTTGGATGCCACGGTGTTCATAAGAATTTTCCATCTCGCCTTCCTGCAAGCTGAAAAAGAAAGCCTGTTTATAATACCAGCAGTAAATGCTGCGTTACTCAGTACTGTTACCACTTCTACCTTGTCAACCAACTTCTCACAACCCAAAGATAGTTGTTTTTCATCAATTTGCAGATGATGTGATTCTTATAATTTTTAAAGTATAGGAGTGGTTCCTGTTACTTCAGTAGGAAATGCTATCTGCAGGAGATAGCTACAAATGTACAATTCATTAGAAAATTCAAGTTGTGGTGTTGAAAAAACAGATGTCTATGGTTTTATTGGATCTGATACAGCATGAAAGCAGAAGACAAAAGAGGAAGAATGAAAAATTTATTTGAGGAACTGCTTTTAATTTGTGGACTTTTATGTGGACCTATGCTTCTTGAGGGTAGGGATGACCTGTGTATTGCACATGGATTTCGGGTATTGTGAAAAAGAATGAATGAGAAGTTGATTGTATTTCAACTAGGCCTTTTCATTTAATGAAAGTAGCAAGAAGAGAGACAGCAGAGGCATCTTGCAAGTCTTTCATTTTGTATCTGTCTTGTAAAGTTACTCCTAACTTTTGTTTCTCTGCGATCCATTAGAGGTATTGGTGGCTAGGCAGTAGACTGCATACTTTAGCTTTCAGCTGAAACGATTAAACAGTAACTCCTTCAATTTAGCAGTTTTTCTTTACAAGAGTTGTCCAGATAGCCTAGATGAACTGTAGCCCTCTCTCTTCCTTATGCCTTATAGGCCAGAGGTTTTGTTTTGAAAAGTATGTCTAACAGTAGAGTGGAACAGACTCCTGGACACTAATCGTCATCTTTCCAAATGTGATGGAGAATGCAGCTGCAGTTTGTCTGGGATGCTGGAACTGAAGCAATACGAGAATCTCTTCTTGAGTTTGGGTACTGTCCTCAGAGCGGTATGCATGTCCATGACGCCTCTCGCACACCCGTTCTTGAGGTGCCGATAGTGAGTAGAAATCTGCATTTAGTGATCTCAAAACACCTTTGCCAGCTACTGTTTTCTTTCCCAGCTGTATTGTCTAAAGAAAAAAAATGAATGGACCTTTGTAGTGAATTTGACCTCAACATTTTGAGGCTTGGAGAGTATAATAGACAATTCAGAAATACTTAATGTGGCCTGGAAAAGGCAAAGTTCAGTATGAAAGCTGAGTTCATCATAACACAGGAAGCTGTGCTGGGTGAACCTAGATTATATAAACTAGTTTTCTTGCCCGTTTGTGTTCGTTTAATTTCCTCCATACTTTCCTATGAATTTCCTGTTGATGACCTGTGACCTAGTGTCAGAAGATGAACTTTTGACCATATGTGATAACATTTTAAATGCCGTAAATTGGACCGTTTATCTTATAACCAGTAAAGATGATGTACTAAATTTCATTGTGGTACTTAACTTTGCCTCTTAAATTTTCACGGTGTTTTAGAGCAAAGTACCATTCTTCATTTTCATAGGATGTTCTAAATTCTGCTCTCCTGAGAATTTACATTCTTGGATCAAACAGTGACCTTGTTTTACTACACGTAAACCTTAAACTAAATATTTTTTTAAACAGGGTGAAACGGAAATATTTTTTACAAGGTTTTCTTAAGATTTGTGTGCTTTTAGGTGTAAATGCTGCATAGCTGGCTGGGTGAGTAAAGGGAGCAAAAACTTCAGAGGAGAAGTTTTATTGGCTTTAACATTAAGTTTGAAACAGCTGCAACCTCCATGTGTAAATTGGGCATGTCTGCAGCACATCTCTTTTGAGAGACAGAGGGCAGATACCACTGGCTGTGGAAAGTTCACCCAAGGTCCAAGTGGTCCCTTAGCCTCTGGTGTTAACTTCAGGGCAGGTTTAATGATGCAGAGACGGGATCACAGGCAGGAGCAGCACAGCTCGCTGCAGTTAGTCCACACGCTGACTTCCTTCCTTTGCAGTAGTCCAGTCCAAACATATGAGGAAAGGAAATCCATCTTTGGGGAATATTTCACAGTTTGTAATATGTTCCTAGGTCTTTAGTCTCTGCTTTCATTGTGGATGGATGTAGTTACTTCCTTGTTCTTTAGATACAAATGTGTTACAGTTGTACATGTTATATTGGTTTGTGATGGAAATTACGAAAAATCTTAAGGAAATTATGGGCAGTGGGATATATGTATACACTTAGTCAATAGGATCGTTGTATGGAAGTACTGTGAGACCAGGGCTTTATGAAAATCATTTGGGCTTCTGTATGGGACAAGTGTCCTTCCATAGGCATTGAATTTCAGGAGTGAAGTCTTGAAATCATATTTGCATGGGATGTCTACATAAGAATGGATCTGGTTGGAATATATTCACAGAACACACAAACGAAAAATGGTTTTCTGCATTTTTTTTCCAGCCAGCTCTCATGAAGTCTCAGGTTCTGAACAGCTTTTTAGAATCTCTCTGGAAAGAGATATAGCCATCCCTAAATGAAGATTTTGCAGTTGGGTTTTTTTGGGTTTGTTTTTTTTTTCCTAATATCACGAGGTTTTTTCCTTTGAGTCAATCTTGGGTTCAGTCTGTATAATTATTTTAATTGCAGAAATATTCTCCAGTAACCATGAGTGTAAAATTAAGGCACCTTTTGGAAACCTCATTTTGAAAACCATGTTCTTAACTACCTCTTTTCACAAGAGGGTGAAGTAGCTGTGTAAGGTATTGTTTATTTTAGAGCCACGTGCAATAACTTTTCATCAGATACATGGTCTGCCATATTGCCTTGTGCAGCACAGTAAAGCATAGTTTATATAAGTTTATTAAATTTTGTATGCTGCAAACCTGTTCTCTGTGTGTGTGTGTGTGGTTATACATGAGAATGCACACTAAGTCCTCAAGGGTCCGATTCTGCCCTTTAGTGGGAAAAGTGCACAAATTTTTGGTTGACTGTTCAGGTAGGGATCCTTAATTCCCAGCAGTGCTGCTTCCCAGAATGATGCACGTACCCATCTCTCTTGCACCTATTCCCCAATTTCCATCAGGGAATTGGAAGGGCTGAGGAGAGCGTAGCTGCAACTGTTGAGTAATGCTCCCTTTTAATTGAAGTCTGCCTTTGAACAAGGGCCATAGCTTGGACAGCTAGAGAAACTGGGGCAGGCTTACCAGAAACAAGGGTGGGTGTGACGGCAGCAAACAAAAAGAGGAGTTGTGGGCAGAGTTGCTGTTCTGCCAGAGCAGGCTTGTGTTCTTGCATCCTGGCCATGAGAAGTACGCTTCCCCAGCTCACCCTCAGATTTCAATTTAAGTCATTTAACTTGCTGGATTTAAATCAGGACCATCGCTTCTTCACTTGCATGTCTCTGAGCTCATTTCAAAGGCTGATAATTGATACAACTTTTTTCTGCATACCAGATGATAATCTCATTCTGTTTTCATCCCAGTGCTGATTGTTCCAAATAGAGCAATAGGCATGCAGCAGTAGAGTGCACTCAGCTTTTTATGGTTATCCGTTTTTATCCTAACAGTGTTCCATTTTTCACATCTACAAGAAATGTGCTAAAATAAAATGAAGTGTTTCACTGTAGCTTGCACTTGGAGTTAAATCATAAAAAGGTAAGTTTAAAAAGTTGAGGAAAAAAGCTTTACCTGCCTGTGTCATCATAATTCATTCACTAGTTAATGGGGCAGTTGAATAGGATGGTATATTTCAAGCAATGAGAAAGCATACAAAATGATGTTGATGTTGGATTTTACTCATGGGTTGGTATCAAACCAAGCTCTGTCAAAACTAGGTGTGGCAAAATTGGCTGGCGGTGCAGCTGCCCTTAGGAAGTGTCATTTTATCTCTGGTAGCAAATTAGCTTCAAACCCAACTTTTCAGATCAGAGGATTTGACTTGTGTTATGTACTGCTAAATGGATGTGTGTGTGTGATTGCTGTGCATAATGCTGGGAGGGCTGTTTTGTTATGGGGGACAAGCAAGGAGAAAAAAAATCTAAAAAATCCTGTGGTATACATTGCCATGCGATGACAGTTTTGGATGATGGCTTTCCAGCAAGAGCTGGAAGGATTGTGGAAAATTTTCCTTTTTTTACCACAAGTGAGAACCCAAGTGTGGCTGTGCCAGTTAAGACCCAGGTCTGTCTTGCCCACTCTGCTGTGTCCAACTATGACCACCAACAGGTGCCCAGGGAAGTGGAAGAAGAGAGCAAGTGCATGTGGTGCTTCCCCACCTCCAGCTGGTTCAGGCAATACGGTTTGTTTAGCAATCCTCAACAGGTTTCTCTTGCAGGTATACTCTGTGGTATCTGTGAGAATGCTAGGGGAGTTACAACTGCTCACCTTGTGTACGAGGAGCTGCCCTGTGGCTGTCCGGAGTTGTGTGCATTATCAGTACTAAACTTGCATTAGGTCTCATCCTGTCCTGTTTTGCAGCATTTCTCGCTAATGAGGAGTATACACACATGTGAAGAAGGTTTTAAGGCTCTTGGTTATTTTTGGTGGTGGAAGAGCAGCAGATCAGCTGTTAGGTCAAGAGGCAACATCAATCCCCTCTCCAAATACAACAGACAAATTCCAGATTCCTGTAACTGGGATATTAATAGTATTCACGTCATCACACATTCTCTTCTGAAGTCATGAAAGAAGCATTTGTTAATTATTTCTGCAATTCCATTTATTTCTTCTTTCACTTAGTTTCTTTCCCTTCCCCTCTGAATTCTGGGCATCATGAGCCATCTCATCTTGAAGGTGACACATGCCTAGATGAAAGGCTTGCATTAAGCAGGAGTTTCTTGTTATATCAGCTCTTTGACATTCCAAAAATGTCAACTACTGATTCACGTTGCAAGCAGGATCTGATGCCAAGATGTTAGTCATTTCCAAATCTTCCGCTTATTAATAAGGTAGAACTGCTGTTTCAAGACAGAGTTGTCCTGAGAAAATACTGCAGAAGTAGATCCTAATGTCTCATGTCGCCAAGGTATCCCCTTTCCTTATTTTGGAGGCATTGGCTGGCTCACAAGACTAATCTTGGTTGAGAGGTAATTGTTCAGCTAATAGCTAAAGGCCATGACTTTCCAGCATGGCTTCCTGAGCTTGTGACAAGTTGGGTGTCTCAGTGAAAGCACTGGTTTTCACAGGAGCTGAATGTTCAGCATCTCTAAAGGCTGGTAAATTGGGCTGTGCAGGTTTCAAAATGCACATATCTGGATTTGCATTTGGGCCTGAACTGACTCCATCTACGTGCTCAGCAAATAGGCTGCCTTTGAAAATGGTGGTGGAGCATAGAGCTGAATGGCTGTCCAATCGCTATCATCTCTCTGACGAGCTGTCAAAGCATCCATCACACATATGTCCCCAAGCCCCGTTAGTTCATAGACCAGCATCAGAGAAATGTTTTTTGAAATAGATTTCAGGTGTGTTGTGTAAATGTGGATGGAGACAACTGTATGTGGTGGCTCTTCCAGAGATGCTGTGTGTGCGCACCGCACATGGTCCAGCCCTCCCAAGGGACTCCATATGCACATTCAGTGACGCTCATGGGAGTCATCTTTTTGCTGTGTATGTGCAAAATAAATTTACTGTGCGTGCTGAGTGGCCTAATATATAGGTTATAGATCATTTTACCTTATACTTGCGTTCTTTTTAAGACTGCTCTTTTTAATTTCCACCCTTCTGCTGAAGTTTTTATATTCTACTTGTTAATATAGCATCAGAGCACATCCATTCCATATATTCTATTTGAGGAGACTATATTGTATACCGATGTGAGTGTATTTTTGTTTATGCTTTTTGTACATCTGCAGGTGTTTAATGTAGATGTGCATGCTGTTAGTAGTTGTTATTGATGTTGCAAATGTGTTTCCTAGCAAGACTAAAATACAAACGTTGGAAAAACAATGAAAATGGTAGAAAACATAGGATGCAAACCAGTAAAAATGATAGAAAAGTGATGAAATTTTAGTAATAGACTTCAGTTTAAAAAAAATTAAAGAGTTCACTCTCAGCAATCTCTGAATTTGTCACTTCTTGTTTCATCCACAGAAGTGTTGTTAACCACTGTTGTAGCACTGAGATTCTCACAGGAGATTGATTTTTTGTCTGCTTCAGTCCATGATCTAATCTAACTGTCCAGTGGGTGCTTAATCAGAGTAACTCCACAGTAGACGATTTTAGTGGCTAAAGTTACTATTGCATATTAAAAAATTTAGCATTTTAAATTCCAGCACACAGTAAGAACATATCAAATGTCTCTTACAGGATCCAAAACCTTTATTTTGTGAACTCTTGAAAAAAGCATATGCTTTTAATTTGTATTAGCTAATCTAGAAGCAACAGCAAAGGTAATATGTTAAATGTTTAATTTGACTTCTCTAATTGTAGGATCATTGAAAATGACCTGATAGACCATGGGGTCAGATTTTTCTTTGTATACCAGTGCAATTCTATTGATTTTTAACTGAGTTGTTGCTAGGTTATTGTAGCAGGAAAGCAAAAGCAAGGCCTTTGAGTCCATTGCTGGCACCAGTAGAGAGTCAGGCAACAAAATTGGACTTCACTTGATGATGGTGAGGGAAGACCAAGGATCATTTGCAGTACGAAAGTCAACACGCTTTAGCCCACCATTTGTTAGTGGTGTTGGTTTATTCCTGATTGATTTAAAGGGAGATACTCATGCTCACATTGAGTAATACTGTATCTTTGCAGTAACGTTACTGAAATGAACAATGTTACTACTGTGACAGAGGTGGTCTCAGTCTGGTCTTGCATGTGCATGTAGGCTGGTGATCCCCTGCTTGTACAAGGGGCAAAAGGGGATCTAGAGCTCTTGGTGCTCATCTGGAGGCGAAGGAGAAGACCCTCGGGTACTTATGTCAAAAGCATGTAGGTGAGGGAAGGGGAAGAACTGGAGCCTAAAGTAGTTACTGCTGAGTATTACTTGCAGACAATCCTAAAATCAGGGCAAGGTGCCAGATTTTGTGGTAAGATGGCATGCCTTGCTGAAGCGTGCTGTGGTGTGATACCATAGTTTACCTTTCTCTCTGTGATCCTGGGCTGCACCTCACTGTCACTGCAGCATGGCAGAATGCTCTGGTTTTGGCTGGGATAGAGTTAATTTTCTTCATAGTAGCTGGTATGGGGCTATGATTTGGATTTGTGCTGAGAACAGTGTTGGTAATGCTGAGATGTTTTTGTTATTACTGAGCAGTGCTTACATAGAGTCAGGGCCTTTTCTGCTTCTCACCCCACCCCACCAGTGAGTAGGCTCGGGGGGGCACAAGAAGCTGGGAGGGGACACAGCTGGGACAGCTGACCCCAACTGACCCAAGGGATATTCCAGACCATGTGACATCACGCTCAGCATATAAAGCTGGGGGAAGAAGAAGGAAGGGGTGGGACATTGGGAGTGATGGCCTTTGTCTTCCCAAGTCACTGTTATGCGTGATGGAGCCCTGCTTTCCTGGAGATGGCTGAACACCTGCCTGCCGATGGGAAGCGGTGAATGAATTCCTTGGTTTGCTTTGCTGCATGTGCAGTTTTTGCTTTACCGATTAAACTGTCTTTATCTCAGCCCATGAGTTTCCTCACTTTTACCCTTCTGATTCTCTCCCCCATCACGATGTGGGGGGAGTGAGCGAGTGGCTCTGTGGTGCTTAGTTGCTGGCTGGGGTTAGACCATGACACAGTCCCTCCACTTGATTTTACTGATAGTTTGGAGGGGAGGGATTTGGACCAGAGGCTGATATTTAAGTGAAGCAAGAGTGAAGCAGGCAGAAAACTCAAGTGTTCAAAGGGAGGTTTCTCTGAGTGGAGGCTGCAGGGCTTTCCATGGTGGTTACTCACAACTAGCTATTAAAGCAAAGAAAGCCAGGAAGTTTTTGTGAGCGGTGTTTTCCCATCGCTTTCTTTCATAGACCTTCTCTCCCTTGTGTCTCTTTGGATGGCTGAGCTTTGGCTTCTGTCTTTCCTCAGTACACCTTGTGATGGGTCACCAAAACTTGTTGGGGCACAAGACCTTGAGATTGCTCCCCCTCTGTCAAATTTGCTTGATACTGTCCAGGAGTTACGATGTGGAAGAACTGACAGTGCAGGGCTAAGAGAGATGGCAGTGTCATGCCATGTGTTCCATCATGAAACCAGATGCCCAAAAACGGTCTACAAACATGTCCCTTAGAAATATAGGGGGGCCCTAATTTCAGAGTATTTAATTTACTTAGTAATTAGATTATAGAAAAATTATGGTTAACCCCAAAGCATTTTATTAAGAGCAAAAGGTTTGTCTTGTTAATACCGATTTCAGAGCTCTTCACTAACAAATTCTTTTAAGATTTTTCCCCCTGCCTCTTCAGCAGTGGAGAGGAATAAGCTGGGTAACTGTTAGAAACCTGTAGGCTATGCTCTCTGTTGCAAAGCGTAAGTGCCCTTTTCTACTTTGGGGGTAGGATAATTTATTTAATGCAGCATCAAGGGTAACATTGGATGTATAAATATTAAAGGAATGGGCCACAAATAAAGTTGGAACATTCAGCAGCATTTCACAACTCTGAAACATAATATATGAAGTGCATTGTTAGCAAATGTTTATATAAAACATGTTACGGTTTTACATTGAACAATTATACCTCTTTTATCTCAGGCACTTATCTCTAGCTAAAGCCAAGTGGCTTGCAGGTTTAAATTGCTCACTATTTTTGAAGTCAGTGTGGTAATGAAATATGCTAAGCAGCTGGGTTTTATGTGTGAGCATTTGGGGTATTTTTTTTGTCCTGACTACTTTGAAGACACAAAAATAATGTAGTCAGAAGGAAAAGGCCAAAATCTAATGAGTTTAATTGCAAAGAGCTGATGTTCATAGTTGCATTTAAACATTGTCTTTAGCATTTACATGTCAACTTCACCATTTTTGGAAGTCTTTTGTATATAAATATTTATATGACCATAAATCCTACGCCCCCCTCTTGTAACCTCTTTCACAGCCACAAAGGGCTCTGATGACAGCGGGGTTGCTGTTCCCATGGTCAGGGGCAGGGTGGTGGGACTCTGAGACCCCTTGTACAAGGAGCTGATGGCCTGCCACCAAGCCTGTCTGACCAAGCATCTGTGAATGGATGGGAATAGCATCAGCTAATTTGCTGGATATCTCATGGCTCCTGCTGTGTTGTATACGTGTAAAAGCTGCCTGAAACCAGATCAGAGCAGCAGTGAGAATATGTTGAGGCATGGCTTGTTTCTAGAGATCTAGAAATCATAGTTGTGCTCAGATCTTTCTTGGTACATGTGGGTTTGTTGTATTGGTTTTGTTCTGTAAAGAGCAAAAGGCATAACCTGCTTTTGTAGCTTGCATTCAGATAAAAAAATTCATGTTTCCTGTATAGATTAAAATGGCAGAGATTTTTTCTTTTAGTGTGTGAACCACAGAAGTTGGAATCTTATGTTGCCTTGTCCTCACATTCATGGTGATAAAAGACTATCATCTCTTGTTTGCAATGATGTCTCCACTGAGATTGCAGCTATAGTTTACATGGAGGAATAACATTAGGTAACAAATTAATGTTAGATTTATAGCTTTTCTTAAGACAGTTCATCAGACAAGACCAGCCAGCTCTTCATGTGACATGAGCAAATGCTCAGTGGCTCACCAGTAGAGCAAACCTCAGAAATACTGTGGTTGGGCTTTGGAGGTCAAAGGTGGGATGTGCTTTCTGGTGGTTCTCAAGGCATCAGCAGTATAGAACAAGTGGAGGTGTGTTTTTTATGGTCTTTAACGGTAAGTGCACATGCTTTTAAGTGGTTTCTTTTTTATTTCAAATCTAGCACTCCTGAAGTTCCTATGCTTCTCATCTTGACTAATCAAAGGTTAACTTTTTTTTTCTATTCCCTTACTTCTCACTCTCTTCACTCTTCCTTTTCACTCCCCACATTGCAGTTAGGAACAAGTAGAAAGGTCAGTGGCGGATTTCCTGAATTTTACTCTGTATTGGGACCAGTGAAGCCAAAGAAGCAGGTACTTCCTTGTAGCCAGAGACAGGGAACCCAGCAGCTTGCTGGTATTTAAGTGCTGGTTTGTAGCTTCTTAATGCTGCCTTCCATGTTTAGCAGTACTTTGCAGCATCCATGTTGTGATTTTTTTTTTTTACTGCCCTTCTAGCCTTGCCTCTCCAGGCATTGGTCAGGTGGACCACAGGTCCAATATGACATTTTAGAAATTCTGATTGTGCCCCTGGCTCTTGAGAGAAACAGCTTAGCATCAGTTTTAAAAAGGGGATTTGAGTCTGCCTGGAGGGAGCTGTGTTGTGGTACTTGGAGGAGCAGTCAGACAAGTGAGAGTGGAGAAATAGCTCAGGAACCCTGCAGCCGAAAGTACTGACA
>VYZV01035354.1:0-12757 GCA_013401275.1 Pandion haliaetus | reverse complement strand
AAGGATAACCGCACTCTGTTTGGTTTTTTGTAGCAGTGCTTATCTATTTACAGGATTCCATTCACAAAACTCAGCTCTTTCTATCATTGGGGGGGTGGGGTGTGAAAATGCAACCTCTTTGAACAGTCTGTATACTTTCTTGTAAGTAACTTCATTATCTTGGAATTTGTGTGAAAGTCATGGTGAAACCTTGAATAGACTCTTGGCATTGAAGGGAATGTTACTTTTGGTTTTGTAACTTTGACCGTTATACTTGTTGCATGGGCTACATAGGTCTCATGCTCAAGGTCCGTGAAAATACAAGGTGCTTCTCAATAGAGATGTTACTCCTTCCAGAAATGTTGGTAGTATTATATGTTTGAAAGAGAGAAAAATGTTGGACCTTCATATATACAAAACCACTCTGTGTGGAAATGACCAATATTTTTAATTTACCATAATATATTCTTCATTTTTGGAAAATATGAACAAATATCTGGGGGCTGGCATTTAAGTCAGAACTGCCTCCAGGCATATGTGGCTTACAAACTGAACCTGTACTACTGTCATAAATGCCACATCACAGGAAACCACTAACACTAATGCTGACCAAAACATTTGTGTCTTTTTAACATTTTCAGTATAATTGCTTGAAAGAACTCATGCAGTATTAGAAAAGTTTCCAGTGTACAGTAATTCACTATTAAAAATCACTTGGTCCATGTAATAGGGTTCTCTCTTCACATGTTATTAGGAGGTCTTTGCATACCTGTTTGGGTAGTAACATTGCCTAAAGTAAGTAACAATGCTTTCCAGGAGAAAATTCTCTGTGGTTAACTATAAAACATGGCAGACCATTTGTTGGGAGAGATTAACACTACATGAGCCAGAGGAAGCCAAAATTTCAGACCATTTTGAAAGACTTTCTTCCTCTGTTGTCTATGACAAACCCCTTCGTACCTGAACCCATTTTCTAATGTTTGTTTGAAATTTTGGTGAAGTATCATGTAACATCACTATTATATTATCATGCAATAATGCCCTTATACCTTTTCCTTCTCATTGCTGAGAATGGTGGTTATGGCTAGAGTTGAAGTCATCTAGTATTTTCATGCTAATATACTGTTTGTTAATTTAACCTAGGATTCTCTCTGTGGCTCTTGTGATAACTCTTTTAACAATTATTTCAGCAAAAATAATTGTTTTTGAAAGAAGGAATTAAAGGGAAATTTTTCTCATGTTTTAAAAACTGCAGCCTTTTCTGGAGGAATCTATGCATTTCTATGCTTTTGAACACCATCTGGCAGAATGGTTCATGGTATCAAACACATCATTTGCGGCCCAACTGAAAGACCTTCCAAAGCTGATTGTGCTAAAAGCAAAAAATCCACAGTTTGAAAGGAGTTGAAGGAGTTGGAGGTAAATTCCTCAAAGACTGAATCTGTATGGATCACGCTGGTCAGTACCAGACTTCAAGTCTGTGAAAACGCTGCAGATTGTAGCAGCTGGATCTTTGCTTCTCAGTGGCTGTTGAGCCACTAGGGACAGTCACTTTAGGTGATGTAGGGATGACAGCAGATGATGGAGTTTCTTTGGCTTGATGAGTTGCCATTCATCAGCTGAACCACTTCAGCTCATTGTGTGTTTGTGCTCCTACTACCACAAACGGAAGGTGACCAGTTATGGAAGTGACAATCAGCTGATGAATTGTAATTTATTAAGGGCTGTAATTTAATCACCTATACACCCAATAGCTGACTGCCTTCCGTGCTGTCCAGTTTCTTACTGATGGGAAGAAAACTGACTGGGTTGGATACAGAGGAGGGGTAAGACTTAAATAGAAAGGGGTGGAGCAAAGGTAATACACCATGATTAGTTGCTGAGCTTGAGCTGTATGTCGATATTTTGAAGGAATGACATATATACTCTTACCTATAAATGACCTATGTGAGGAGTTCCAAACAGTTGGCATGAGATCCTATGCAGCAGCCTCTGAAAAGCATTGTGCGTTTCACATCAGACATCTAAAATGAGTGAAAAAATGTTAAATTGAGTTCCTCTGTGCCTTGTTTTACTGACTATAAAATGGCACTAGCAACTCTCATTTCATCAAGAAATTGATTGAAGATGTAAAAGACTTAGATTCTAGAGTGATGGAAAGAACTAAAAAGTTGATGATGAAAATAAATTAGTGAGGTCTAGCTAGCCTACAGTCCTAACATGGAACTATAAGGATGAAAAAAAATGTAGAATACCCACATTTAAAATGAATATCAATTATCCTAAACATGAGGTCAGGAATTCTTAGAAAAACAGTATGTGCTTAGCTAATTAAAAGCAAGAATATAATGCTTATACATGAAATAGCTGAATCCATATTTCTTCTGGTATGTCCTATTTTTGAATCCTTGATTTCAGAAAGAATGTGTTGCTAACATACAGTATTTGCTAATGCTGTATATAGGGAAGAATAGTGTATACTGAAAGATGCAGAAATTTGGATTTACAGCAGTGGTGTTTGTTATACCACTACAGTTTTTAATTTATTGTATAAAGCACCCTGAGTTAAAGCCTTTCTAAGTGACCTTGATGATATGCTGCACCTTTTGAGCCACAAAGTATAAATTAAAGATGTTGCAGGTGTAAGGTCAAAAGATTATAATATAATGTAATACTGCACTTAATGGATGGGTCTTGGAGTGTGTTTTATACTACAGCAACTTAGGTAGAAGAAGCATTTTTTTAAAAAGTGACCTTAAGTTTGTATCTAAATCATTCTAATAGCAAGCCATTTGTCAGATGTTGTGCTTTTGTTGTGAACATTACAAGAAACAACTGCAAATAAAACATTATCTGGTTGTAGTTTGTGGTTTTTTTTTTAATTTCAAATATTGGTTTAATATGATCCAGTTCCCTCTAGAATTACCACAGAGGATTTCTCCTGTGGATAAATGGCTATCATCAATTTATGCAATATAGAACCCATTTGTTTCTGAGGTAACACTAAATCATTATCTTATTCTACGCACATACATGCTGAACCCAATTTATATCATTACTCTCCCCTTTTTTCCCTCCCTGCTACGGAATGGCTCTCCAATAAAAGGCACTGGTAAATCCCAGCCAAAGCACAACTTCCTGTCATTAACAAAAGGTGCATTTGGCAAGCTCTGAGCTCATTTCAAATTTTGTTTAATTTATTGGAGTTATACTATGATCATTGTAGAGGTGATACACGTGGGAGCATTAGTACACAGACAAATTATAATCTCTTGTGTATGCTTTTACTCGAGTTACATGTGACTAGAATTAAATAGCAAATTTCACTGCAAATCAATTACTGCCTGATTGTATTTTGTAAGTGGTCTTCAGTCGAGAACTATTGATTTGCCTTCTAAGTTGTGCTTTTTTACTAATTCATCCATGGAACTCTAGTCAGAGAAAAATAAATGATAAAATTATACATATTGAAAGAAACATTATTTTAAGACTGCTGAAAAGTGGATTAAAATATTTATCTTGGGATTAGCAGTATAGTGTTCAGGACTCTCGTGGGTTCAGTTAAATACTTGATATAACTGATCCATAAATTTAAATTCCCTACTGCTTCTAATAAATCATAACCATAAAAATACACTTTTGAAAATAGTAACCTACTTTGTATCAAAATTATCTCTATTCAAATTGAATCAGGAAAAGAAAATCTAAATTCACTTGGGGGACTTTTATGGCTAGAAATATTTTATAAGTCACAGGATCAGTAAGAATATTGTGATTTAAATGATCAGTCATAATTAATGAAAACAGCTTTGGGAAACTTTAGTATTCAAAATGCATCTATCTAGGAGACCCTATCCTTTTCTCAGGCCCCTAAATAGTAGTTTTCCTGGTTTCTTTATAATGCATGATTGGTTTTGAGGGGTGCCGTGCACAAATAATTATTTTTTGCCTGGCCCTATGTTTAAAACTTTTTAAGAAGACTTATTTTGCTTTGTTTTAAGTAATACACTTGATGAATTCTACTTATAGATAGATATTCTGCAGTCAGAATTGTTTGTCAGAAAAATGATATATTTGAAGTTTTTATTAGAGATGAGCCAAATGAGCACATTCAAGTAAGGAGTGTTGCAAACGCTAATGCGTGTGTTTAATAATACAAAGGTTAAATAGTCCCACTGGTTTTGGTGGGAGTATTCACATACTCATGGTTAAGAAAATGGGACACTACCATAAAGACTACGCCCAAGTTGTTGTTAGGCAAGGGGACCAAGGTTCAGATTCAGTAACAACAAAATACAGAAATCTGTGCTGCAAGATGTTGCTCCCAATGTGGTAGAAATTATGTAGACACAGGATTCAGATTTTCATTCTTTGGTGCCATTTAAACTGGAAAGGAAGAACTTCTGTCTTTTTGGCTGTCTCAGAGTAAAACCACAGGAGGTGGGAAGGCAGAGAATTAAGAACTTCAAACCTGAACCAAAAAATTAGACATTAAGGACTTTGTTGTGTCCGTGCCTTAATTAATTTAGTACAAAAATACATTTGAGTATGGAATGCATAAATACATCCTGTACATAAAGTCATTATTGGATAACATAACTGTAGTTATTCCCTGTGGTGGGTTGATGCTGGCTGGATGCCAGGTACCCACTAAAGCTTCTCTGTTACTCCCCCTCCTCAGCTGGGTAGGGGAGGGAAAATACAACGGAAGGCTCATGGGTCGAGATAAGGGCAGGGAGAGATCACTCACCAATTACCATCACGAGCAAACCAGACTCAACATGGGGAGATTAACTTAATTTATGACCAATCAAATCACAGTAGGATAATGAGAAAATAAAACCCCCTAAATCTTAAAACACCTTTCCCCCACCCCTCCCTTTTTCCCACACTCAGCTTTGCTCCCAGTTTTCTCTACCTCCCCTCCCCAGCAGCAAAGGGGGACAGGCAATGGGGGTTGCGGTCAGTTCATCAGATGTTGTCTCTGCTGCTCCTTCCTCCTCAGGGGCAGGACTCCTCACACTCTTCCCCTGCTCCAGCACACAAACAGTCCTCCATGAACTTCTCCAACTTGAGTCTTTCCCATGGGCTGCAGTTCATCACAAACTGCTTCAGCGTGGGTCCCTTCCACGGTGTGCAATCCTTGCGGAGCACACTGCTCCAGGGTGGGTCCCCCGCGGGGTCACAAGTCCTGCCAGAAAACCTGCTCCAACATGGACTCCTCTCTCCATGGGGCTACAGGTCCTGCCAGGAGCCTGCTCCAGCACAGGCTTCCCACAGGGTCACAGCCTCCTTCGGGCATCCCCCTGCTCCGCCGTGGGCTTCTCCATGGACTGCAGGTGGATATCTGCTCCACTGTGGACCTCCATGGGCTGCAGGGTGACAGCCTGCCTCACCATGGTCTTCCCCACGGGCTGCAGTGTCCTCCCTCTCCTTCTTCACTGACTTTGGTGTCTGCAGGGTTCTTTCTCTCACATGTTCTCACTCCTCTCTCCAGCTGCAGGTTGTGGCACAGTTTTTCTCCCCCCTTCTTAAATCTGTTATCCCAGACATGTTGCCAGCATCAATGATGGGCTTGGTTTTGGCCAGCAGCAGGTCTGTCTTGGAGCTGGCTGGCATTGGCTCTGTCAGACATGGGGGAAGCTTCTAGCAGCTTCTCACAGAAGCCGCCACTGTAGCCCCCCTGCTACCAAAACCTTGCCTTGCTGTCCTGGTTTCAGCTGTGATAGAGTTAATTTTCTTTCTAGTAGCTGGTATAGTGTTATGGTTTGGGTTCAGTATGAGAAGAATGTTGATAACACAAGGATGTTTTCAGTTGTTGCTGAGTAGTGTTTATGCCAAGTTGAGGACTTTTCAGCTTCTCATGCCCAGCCAGCAAGAAGGCTGGAGGGGCACAAGAGGTTGGGAGGGGACATGGCCAGGACAGCTGACCCAAACTGGCCAAAGGGGTATTCCATACCATGTGACGTCATGCCCAGGGGGGAGTTGGCCTGGGAGGTGAATCTCTGCTCGGGAACTAACTGGGCATCGGTTGGTGAGTGGTGAGCAAT
This sequence comes from Pandion haliaetus, assembly GCA_013401275.1. Lineage (NCBI taxonomy): Eukaryota > Metazoa > Chordata > Aves > Accipitriformes > Pandionidae > Pandion > Pandion haliaetus. The sequence continues at coordinate 6,728 of VYZV01035354.1, read as the reverse complement.
TGCATTGTGCATCAATTCTTTTATTATTATTCTTGTAATTTTATTGTTGTTATTATTATCATTATTATTTTCTTCCTTTCTCTCCTATTAAACTGTTCTTATCTCAATCCTGATTTTCTTCCCCATCCCACTGGGTGGGGGGGAGTGAGCGAGCAGCTGTGTGGTGCTTAGCTGCTGGCTGGGGTTAAACTGCGACACATGCAAACACAATACATTCCCACAGTGCAGTTTCAGTTTGTGTTAAGATATGTAGATGTGACTCTTAAAGGGATAGATGCTTTTCTAAACATTTATGGTTGAATGACATCAACTATCAGTGGGACTGGGAAATCCCATGAGACCAGACGGGTAGGCCTATAGAGAGAGCCTGCCCTGTGGCACTGCTGCAGCAATTAGAAACAGCTGACAAGGTTAGACTACACAGGCAGTCTGTCATTGCTGTGCAAGCACCAACAGAATAGCTAACTAGGCTGGGGGACAAAGCGTACCTGAAGGGTATTTAAGGGATTGCTAGAGGAGGAACAATTGTAACATCTATTTGCTTCTTGTCTGTTCAAAACAATACTGGAAAACTGCCTTTGAAGAATGCTGCAAGCTTTTCCTGTTAGACCACTAGTCAAGGCAAGAGAGACACTTTAAAAGGTGGAGGCGCTAAGGATGGTAATAAAAAAAAAAAATTGATCTTGAATGAAGCAATGAAAAACAGTCTATTCTCGTTTTAGCAGCAAAGAGTATGAATGTATTGTAAAAACATAAAACTATTCCAGACCTTGCCTGGAATTCTTGACATTCATATTTATTTATGCAAACTACATTAATTTAAATTCTTTGCAGACAGGGCACATGAAAATTTTTGGAATTAAATTTACTTTTGCAAGTGAATGAATTTACTGTTCAATATTAACATATAAATTTGCTGGCCTTCACTGATGGCTAGGAGAGTGGGAATGTCATTATTGGGAAAGATACTCTAAGCACAGAGAACTTGTATGTGTTAAAGTTGTTCAGTAACTAAAGATGGTTACATGCTTTCTTTTACATAGGAGTATGCTGTTGATCTCTGGAAGTGCTATGGTATCTGCTAAATTTTCCATTTCTCCTTCTCTTTTTATAAGCAAAAGTATAAAATATATCACCTTTGACATGCTTTAAATTCGAATTCAGCAGATAGAAGCATGTAGACATATGATGAGTGGGTCCAAGTTCAGGCAATGCTAACTCAGGCTTTGAGCATGCATTTTTTTTCCCTTCCCCCAGTTGCAGCTGGGATATTAATTTCTTGTTTGCCCAAAATGTCAGAAAGCCTGCAAGAGGAATATTTTTTGCTTCCATACTCCCTCTTTTTGTTTTAAGTCAGGTCCTCACTGCTGGAAGTAATTGGAGGCATGGAGGACCCTCCATCTCTGTCCTATCTTTAATTCTTTAATTTGAATAGATTCGAGGACTTTAAAGGAAATAGGACTGTATTAGGTGAAGAGAAATTAGCTAAAGAGGAGCCTAGATAAGTCTAAGGCAGATTTCCAGGGTGAGAGACCAAGCTTCTTCCTCTCTGTTTGTGCTGATTGTGGTCAATGTTATGTTGTGTGTCAGAGACTTCCTGAGGAAGAAGTTGCTGCCTTGGAAACTGAAGAACTGTGTTGGGAAATAGCAGGATCATGACATAACTTCATCAACAAATGGAATTCCATAGAGGTTCTTGGTTGGCATATGAAGTAGTTCTCTTCCCTCAGTCATGCAGTGCTGGGCTGGCCTTAAGCAGCTCTTCAGATGCCCATTTCTCTTGAGTGGGCTCAACACTTGAGGACTGGTACAAGGATCAAAACTGTGTAATGTCATGATCAGTGAAGACTGTCATGACTGGCAGAGTGGTGCTGACAGAGGGGGGGGATTAATGAGTTCCTTGTCCAAGTTTCTGAATTACAGTGGTCCTTCTTCCCCTACTCCACACGGCAGCCAGTGTCTCATGACAGGGAATCACATCCCACTGCTCTCAACACCTCTGTCTGTGGGAAAAAATGGGAAAGTCTTTGTACAAGGACTAGAAAACAAATATCAGTGTTTTCTTAGCAAGAGATACGATCATGCACGGATTCCTAAAAAAATGCTAACATACAAATAAGGCAGGCGTAAGGGTGAATTTTCTTTCTCATCTTTCATCTGTTGCTGTAAAAAAGCTTTCAACATCCTTTGTGCTGAGAAAGTCTTACAGATAACATGTGTGTTCCCAGCCATTTGCTGCTACTCTGCTATAGTTTGACAAATGGGGAGAAGTGGCTTGTGTCATGGATATTGACAGTATCAATCACAGGGCTGTCATGAAATTAAGAAGGGCCATCATGGGGAGAAAGATCCATGAGTGTTTATGTTCATTCTGCTTCTCCATATTTCATTGTCAAGAAGAGGTTGGCTGGAATTCTTATGCAGCTCGAAAAAAACACTGGAAGTTCTCTTTTACTTTGGATATGACCAGAAAAAGTGACGGTAATGCTTTCTGCTACAGATATTGATCAGAGTGGACATTAGTGCTCATTAAAAGGAACTGTTCAGCATGAAAAACAGAGCTTGGAAAAAAAATTGCCGAGGGGTAGCTCTCTTAATGGACTAATTCCCACAGACTCACTCCCACAGGCACTGCCTTTTTTTAGTGCTTATCCTAGCTTTATTGCTGTGCAGCAAGTCCACAGTAAGGATGGGACAAGTCCCCTCTCGCCTGTAGCTTTACTAAAAGAAAAAGAAAAGCACCATTTGAGAAAACCATATGAGCTGAGTGAACCCTACAAATGTGTATTGAGTGTAGGCAGGCAATCATGGGTTTCCAGCAATGACTGTTTAACGTAAAAATAGTGATCACTGGATTCAATCCATGCATGTGCTGAATGTGACCTTACATATAACGATATTTTATGCATCAGTGCATAGCCCCAGTCTAATTTTCAATTTGTGTGTACTTGAAAATCCCAGCGTGTATGAGACTGTGCATTGTATATAACCATGTACACATGTGCAGTTACCTCTGTGAAAGTGATGAAGAAAAAAGTGCAAATACAGTCTAGACAGCTAGCAAAATTGATTTAATCTGTGTTCTGATAGTCCAGAAGAGGTCTATTCAATTCTAGAATTTCAAATAGATCATTAAATTTGATCCATCTAAAGAAAAGAATTAATAAAACCTAGAAATTCCTGGGCTTGCCATGTTTTCAACCCTAAAATGCTTTCCTATCACTAGCACCCAGAGAGATTCAAAGGTGTTTAGATACATCTTTTCTCATTCTTCCTGTTTACAAGTATTACGATACCTAACAGGGAAACCAAAATCCTCCAGCTCAGTTAGTAAATGCAGACAAAGCATAAAGTCAACACTGTTTTTTTTTACATTCCTTGATGATACTCATTGCCATAGTATTTATATGCCTCATGTATTACCACTGAATCCTCAAAACTTGTCTGCACAGAAAGAGAATACTCTTACCAAGAATTCACAGAGAAGTAAAATTATTGTATCCCTGAATAATGCAGAACACTTATGCTAAAGTTGGGAAAAAAAGCTGCCTCTTCTGAAAACTATGTTTTTGTCTTGTATAAAAATCCATTTTTGCTTCCCACAGTATATGAGTGTAAATGTAAAGGAAGCCTGACACTGAAACTGGCTCAGACATAATATTAAATCCGAATTATAGTTTTGACCCACCCCATCTGTGTTGATTTGGTTTTTTGTTTGTGTGGCATCTTTTTTTGTTATTGTGACTCCAAATCATTACTTAAATTCATTGCTGATATACATAATTTTGTTTCTAATGAGCTTAATCACTGGGTTTTTGTTGTTTGCTAACCTAATATTGGCACTGTCCCTCTGTGGCCATGTACAGGATAGGTCACTTTTTTCAAACTCAGATTTGTAGAACTATTGTGACTTTTGTCACTTTTAACAACTCTGGAAGGACATAAAATATTTTAAAAGGTATAATTCCAATGGTGGTACAGTGCAGCACAAGTCTGTAAGATGGCTCTTGAAAACCAAGGTATTGTTACCATATATCATTATCTGGACATTTGTCATAGAATGGGTTTTCATAATAAGCTTCAAAGAAGGTGGAAGCCCAGATCTAAGCTTCAGGTTTTTCAGAAGTACTTCTATAACAGGAGCTTTATATTCTCTGCACTTTGACCAGTAATCTCCACACGACCATTAAGGTTGAAATAAAGCTGGTTTCTCTATCAGACAATGTAAGGTGAAACTAAAAAGACTGAATTTTAAATCTTTTATTCTATTTTATGTCATTTAAATCCCTATTGCTTCCCTGAATTTCCCTTAATCTATCTGTTATAATGTACTGAAATTAGAGGTGGGGCATAATTACCTGTGAAACACCGAATCCCTTTCAGGAGGTTTATTAAAGATAAAAGGATATCAAACCTGAAACAGGTTAAGGAGATCATGGAGAATGCTGGACCACCAAACCACTTTTGTAGTTTGGATTCCAAATGAAATGTCATTAAAATAACCTTTTCACAGTATTACAACATGAACCAGGTCTGTGGTTGTTCCCAGAATGCAGGCTGAATGAAGCCTATCCATAATGCAGTTAACTCCTACATTTCATGGGTTTACAAGTTTTTGGGATTCACCCATCGTGCCTCTAGGAGCTTTAACTCCAGCTCTTGAATACCTTATATTTCCAGACAGTCTCAGTAAATAACGAAGAGACAGTATGTTTCAATTATCTTACAGTTGTGTATACAAGTTGACATATTTTTAAAGCATTAAAGAGGCAAAAAGATGAGAAATTTTTATGTCTCACTCAAGTTTTGTGGCTTAATTTTTTTAGAGGTAACCAGAAAGATTTGTGCAAGTTTTATGTAAAATTCCTAGCTATCTCTGTGGGGGTGTGTGTGTGTGTCTGTGTGGAGTTGATGCAAGTAAGGAGGTGACTAAGCCTAAATGAGTATCTTCTCATTAATTTCTTCCCCAGCCATATTGGAGAAAACACCTTTAATAGGATAAAGTTCCTCATTTTTTCAGGAAAGAATACCTTCCTCTAGTTATTGTATAAGCGCAGGGAAGTGACTTTGGGGCACAGACAAATCCTATAGCAGGTGCCAGCTCTCATTCTTTCTCTCTTTGGAGAGTATATCTCTCTTAGTTCTAAAAATCTTAACCAAAAGATATTGCAAAGATGTAATTATTATACATTTTTTGCCATCTACTACTAGATATTTAATCTGTCGTGTTTATGTGCAGTCTTAGTTTTTCACATTTTTTTTTCTAGAGAATGCTATAAGTAGTTTGAGAAATAAGCAACTACAGTATCAGGTGGTCTTGCAACCAAAAGGTCAGACGAGTGAACTGACATAGCATTTTTAAATGTGCTGCTTTGTCAAGATGTCTGACAGTTCTCCTGCTATGTACATAAAATCACATATTGCTATGAATGCTAACTTGGTTGTCAGGAGCAGTTCCGCCATTCTTTTTAGCCTGTGTCATGTAAGATTCCTTTAAGCAACTAAAAAACCAGCCATAATCCATTTGATTTTCTGTCTTCCCATGAGGAAAACTTTTGACAGATGATAAATAGCAACTGCTGACAATCATCAATGTGAAGCTATCATGCTTTTATATTAAATACAAAAACAGAGTTGTAATGTCACTGGGGATAAGACTTTTGACACATAAGAGACAAATATATAATCCTCAGAACTAAATCACTATTGGGATCTAAGGAAGTGCAACAAAGCACAGCTGCTCTTGGAGTCTCACAAAGTCAAACTAAAGCTAACTTTGATATCTGGAATCGTATGCATGTTCCAATCCGGAATATCTTGCTGTTGAGCCATAAGCTGCTGTTATACATGCAAACATCAGTGGATGTATGTGCACAAAGTAGAAAGACACTTTACAGCCCTGTCTTGTTTAATTAGGGGCGAAAAGGGACCAACTTCAGAATAAAGAATGGTACTTTCTGAGCCAGTGCTAAAGTGCCTACTCTTTTGATGGTAAAAAACCAGTCACACTAGTCATATTTAAGTATTTTATTCTACGCAACTTATTTCATGCAAGTATTTTATCCATTTACTCATAAAAGAAGAATTGTTAAAAATATAAATAGTAACTTAAAGTACATTGTGCTGGCTGGAATTTTTAGCAATAAAATCTGAATTAGACTTTTGTCTGACTGAGTATTTCTAAAATGTTTCATCTCTCCAGATGGGAAAGCACTGCCAGCATAGTGGTCCTTTTAGCCTAGTATCTCTCCTAATGAAAAGCATCATGTGATATTTTACAACAATTTTGAAAACAGAAGTACTTAATATATAACCCTGTTCTTATAATTGGCACTTGAGTCTGTGTTTATTCCTAGTATACGCTGTACAGTTTCTGTTCCATTCTTTTTTAAGGTGGAAAGAGAAACTGGTTTGGAGAGAAATTGAAAAGTCCCATGTTAAAAAGAAGTACAATATGAGTCCTGTATTATCAGCATAAAGCAGGGAGTATGCCAGTTGGGTCAAACTGAATTCACATAGAAGTGATAGTCTAGTTGAACCACATGGGCTAAGGAAATTCTGTTATAATCTGACATTTTTAGGGGAAAAAAGAAATAATATGTATATGTTTACACTATGCTTTTAATTATCCCATCCCACTTTTACTAACACAAATTTTTGTCATGATTTGACAATGCAGAAGGATTAGAAAGAGTACCATGTTGTCATGGTTTAACCCCAGCCAGCAA
>VYZV01035351.1:1974-14693 GCA_013401275.1 Pandion haliaetus | reverse complement strand
AGGCTGAACAGCATTAGGACCATATTAGAAATGGTATGTTTTATTTAAGGACTCCATTGGAAACTTACTACCATATTTCCCTTTGCAAATTGCTTACCCTAATTGTCCAAACATTTTCTTCTCTTCCAAAAGCTCAGCTGTTGCAAAAGCCTATAGATGAGGCAGAATGGGCCGTACTAGTAATACGACACTTTCATTGTCAGCTCATTGATAGTTTTTGCAACTTTGTGTTACATGGTCCAATTTATTTCTTTGGTCTCAAAAGTTTCAAAATGTCAGGTGTATGACTATATGAGTGGTTAGAAGGCAAAGTATCCTGAAACAAACAGAATTCCTTACATCTCTTCATTTCAAAAACTGGTGAAATTCAAATGACAAAGATACAAGTAAGTATTTTGAGAACATTGCTTCTTATGTGACCTACCTGAGACTGAGTTACATAACTGAAGGAAATAATACATTTTCTGAAATTGAAAATGCCTTCATTTTTTGAGTCACAAATACTTTCATTCGAACTTAGAGTCACGATATGAATTACTATCTGACACAATTACCAGGATTAAACATTTATCCATCAGCAGACACTGTAATTCAAGTGTATAAAAGCCTGAATGCTCTACCTTGCAGTCATAGGAGTGGATTTTATCCATTTTGACAATATAGTTGACTTTGGTTCTAATGATTTTTAATCTGACAGCCAAAGACATATGAGAAACTAAGTCTTTAAATTTGAATGCTAGTTGGTAAAAAGTGGGATATCTACCCATAGTCAGAAACTTTATTGATGTGTTATTATTGGTCTTGATTTCCTAAGGAAAAAGAACAGTTTTGCCTGAACAGCGAGAAGATAAACTGAGTAAAACTATGAATTCATTGGAGAGAGATACACTTTAACATGGCTTGAGATTAATGTCATGATGCAGAGGAATATCAGGAAGTAATCCTTAATTTGGGACTACTGACTATTTGAAAATTGTCAAAACTTCCTCTTGCTTACGTGATTTAAAGAAGGATTATACAAATCTCTAGAAACTATATTCTTTGGAACAATCTAAACAATGCTAAATGGAAAATGAAGGGGTTGATCAAACAATTTCATAGCTATATGATACTAAAACATCACATATTTTTGTCAGATATGAAAAAAAACAACCAAAGCCCAACAATTCAGGCCAGAAAAACTTTGTAAGCTTAAAAGTACCCAAACTTTTTTTTAGGAGTAACTCCCCTGCAATATTTCCAAATAAAAAAAGTAATACATTTTAAATTATTATGGATCTTATTTCTGAGTTTTCATCTTTCATTATTTCTTTCCCATCAAACATGTTAGAAAAGCAGTGAAACTGACAAATTTATTGTATGAAGATCTATGATATTCTTTGAAGATTATTCTGTCTTTCTTATGGCAATAAGCAAATGAAAAAGATAGTGCTGCCATCATTGTTAAGTCTAGAGGAGAAGCCACAGAACCCCAGCCATGAAATGAAAAGATTACTGAGAAATACAAAGGATCAAACTTTGTACCCCTTTTTAATCCTCCTCAGAAATGAGGACCTGCCTAAATCCCACCTACTAGCAAAAAGAACACCTGCATGTCTTCATTTCCTCTCATGCTTTTAAATTGTACATGCATCTCCTGCACTGGCCCACATATTACACTTTATTTGAAAGAGGAAGGAAACAAGTAATCCAGATCCATTGGTCCTTAATTAATTATGTGCTCCATATTCACAGGCGTGACTTGGATTTTCATTCATAACAAGTATCCTACTAGAACATGGGTGATATTTTATCAGTGCTCTGACTTAAAGGGGCAGGCACTCAAGAGTGACTGAAAGTAAGGGAAAATTTGAGACTGTACAGAAACCTCTAAAAAGATTTCCAAAATAGGGACAAACTAGTACAAAATTATTCTTACATTCTGTAAACTGAACCTTGTGTATATTAATAGCAGTGCATGTTCTTTGCTGTGCATCTTAATTTATAATGTTAAAATACTAGATTATTGTTACATTCCAGAAGGTGTCTATATGGTCCATAAACAACTACAATTTAGTTTGTATACACTTTGAAAAATCTCTGTGCAGAAAGACAAACCATTGCTTGGAGTAAAAAACAAGCTCATGTTTTAGCACACAAAACTTCAGGAAGCGAGAAATTTAGATGGAATATAATTGCTTGAATGCCATAGTAATAACCACACACAAGTTCCAGATGGACACTAAAGCATAAACATTTTAGATGCACCCATGACTTAATTCTGTAAGGCATGTGTAAGAGTCGGGCCTGGAGTTGAGTTGGTGAATTATATCCAAAATCATAGTTTCAAATTGAGAATCTGAAGTTAAAACCTTTATATGCTATATGAATGCAATCCTAGACAGGCAAACAACATAGTACACAAGGAAGTCAGGTGCATGCGATGATCTAAGTGAATCCCTGCTTCTTTTTTGACCCTGTTTTGTTAGGAAAGAATGCACAGAGGTTAATTGCAGATTCAAAGAATCCCAATTTTTGCACTTAATATAAAATAAATTTAAATAGAAATATAACTAAAAGAAACTGTGATTGTTTTTTGTTAAAACATCTTACCTTCATTTTCGCCTCAGCTTCCCAACTATCACCAATGTGAAACTTTAGTATGCAGTGGAAGTCCAGCATTCTCAGATTATTATCAGTCTGAAATGATCTTCTGCTGGAATATGCTGCTATGGTATGCCTTTAAAATCAATAGCTGCCAGCAAGAATTTGCTGTGCATTAAGTTAATGGTTTACTGGTGTAAAATGTACAGTATATACCAGGGTGTTCTATCAAAGACAAAATTGAACTCTTGCAACAAATATAAAGAAAAGAGTCACTCACCTCCATTATGCAAGGACACTTATTCAATTGGCAGAGGGTATAGATTTCTTTCCTCATCCCAAACTATGTAATAATGATAATATATTGTCTTTGCAACTGTGTCGGTTTTAATCTACCACAAAAATGATAATATACCATCTGAATGAAGAGATTAGTGTACAACCTGAGGCCACAAAGAAGATGGAGTATTTCAACCAGTTATCTGTTTTGTATTCAACAGCTGCCACATAAATCAGAGAAATAATAAGCTAGGTGATGTGGGCACTGGGATTTTACAGTAAAAAATATTATAGGTGCAAGTAAGAATGGCTTTTTTCCAGTTTATGAGGCAAGAACAAAGCCAATGTGAAATCTCACCAGGGTAAATGTATATATTTATATACCTTTCTAAATGCATAAAATATATGTGCTTATAATACTGTTATATGGATATGAGAACTGAATGATGTGCAGCAGAGGTACCCTTCAACTTTACAACTTTAAAGAGAAATCCCTTATGGTAAGTGATATGGTAGTCAGCCTTGCTGACTGCACTTCCGAGGAGCTAATGGGCTAGATATGTCCTGGGCCAATATACAAGCACTTACACAGCTCCTATACAGTGAACTTGAGATTAAACGAGAGGAAATTTTGTTGTCAGAAAAGTAGCTCAAGAAACACAGCACCAAGTTGCCTGTATGCCTGGGCTGCCTCAAAGACAAACAGCATGGCCTCGGACAGGAGGACATGCAAGACATGTCAAGTAAGCACAAGCACCAGCCACCCAGGAGCAGGTCACCTGCTGAGCGAGACTAAGAATTTTGCAAGGGTGTGAGCACAGATTCTACCTCACCTGAAGGGCAGAGATCTTGATTGACATATTCTTGCCTCTGCAGTGTTATCTTTGACTACAGTGGACTCACAGTAAAAGGGGCTGATCACCTCAAAAATGATTAAATTTTGGAACACTCCAGGAACAGGCGAAAGTTAAGAGAAGTGGAACTAAAACAAGCAAAGGACAACATCTTAATAATAAATATTGTAAAACTAGGGAAATCTCCAACAGTAGAGTGACAATCCCATTTTCTGAGTTGTTTTCAGTTATCTGAAAATTCAGTAGAAGTGCTCAGAAATTTTCTAGTTTTCTTGTTAGAAAATACAGATATATCAAACTTTTTTTTAAGGTGTACCATTTTCAGCTACTGTTTTTCAGATAGAAATCAAAATTAAATATTTAGTTAAGGCTGAAAAATTCAGTGATTATTTTCCTCTGTTGTTTGGCTTCAGCGTTTCATAATTGTACATACCATTTTTATTTTAGATTTAGTATTTTCTTACTATTCAGAAGAGAAGAAAGTTAAAGCATTTCCAAAATGAAGAATAAAAAGGATTTGATATAGTGCTATTTTCCAGCTTTTATTCTTTAAAGGTTGTACAGAATAATTTCTACAGACAATGTCAATTTTAAAGATTTTGTCAAGTATCTCATGAGAGTATTTAAAATTCAAGTTGCGCTGCTCACGATTATAAAGTATACTCTTTTTTCCTAATAGAATGCAAATAGTTGAGACTCCATTTTTTCCTTTGAGCTACTTCACATTTCTTCACAAATTGCTTCCAGCAGTTTTTCTCCAATAGCTACTATTGGTATTGGATATTTTCTTTACTTTTTGGTTCGCAATTTTATTGACAAAAATATTGACAATTATGAAAACAGGAAGGATGTATGCACTAAAAAGACTAAAAAATTAAATGAGTCAATGTACTTGATGAGTAATAGGTAGGGTTATGTTTCTTATTTAGATATCTCTTTCTTCTTTTCATTTGTACTTTAAAGAATCAGTAGAAAGCACCTTTGCAGATTTGCTCAAGGAAGAATAGCTTACTGCAAGAATATACTTGTGTAGATACGTACACATGCACAAATAAGAATAAAATAAAGGCAATGTAGTGTTTCATGAACAGATTTGCTTTGAAACTGCAGGTCAAACCATAAATGCACAGATGTTTCAAGGTTTACATCTGAAAATCTTGAAGAGAGATGATTTATATATTTTCATTTTATAACCCTCTTTATGATGGGAACAGAGTGAGGTGAATTGTTCTGTAAGTAATAAGTTATGAAATGTTGAAACATATGTTGAAAAGCTCAGTGTCTTGAATTCCAAACTCAGTTGTCCTGGCTTATTCTTTGCAGATGGACACACGTAACTTCTGTTTAATATATTTTGAATTATCAAATATTATTATTAATCCCTTAAGAAGATATTCAGAAACAAAGTCTTATACAACCTCTCTACAAAGACAGAAACAAAGCTGCATGAGCTTTCTTAGCTGTATTTCAAGGAAATCTGGTGACAAAAGGAAATATTAAGTGTTAGTGGTGAGAAAGACCTGTTTAAGAAGTTATTTCACAAAAGTATGTAGAAGTCCAGACACATCCAAAAATCTTCAGAACTTTAAAATCTTCACATGAATAGACTTCTTAAATTACACATGAATACAATTTACATTACCTGCCAAGCCAGGTGGTTACAGTGACAAAAGAGTTTCCAGTAGCATTAGAACATTTTCATTTACTGGTAGAACAATAAGTTGGCGTAAGATAACAAAATTAACAAACTTGTGTCATTAGTTTGATGTAAGAACAAGAATAAATTATATACCCTGTTTCATTAGAAAGACCAGCTGTTTCTGTCTTCTATTTCTGAACACAATCTTTTTCTTTCCCTGTATTTTTTTCTTTCCTAGTAATTTCTCCCTTTTTCTTTTCCTTGCTTTACCAAACCCCAAACTCCCACACTTCTTGAGTAATGAATGTTTTTCCCTGGAAACCAAGAATAAGTCTTTGCAAATTTTTTTTTATATCTTTAACATTTTGCGTTAATTTCACAATATTTTTCATAAAGTAATGGAAACAATTATTTCTTTTATCCAATTGATTAATACATGTATAATTTTCCCAATTACAATCAGACAAAAAATACACACGCAACAGCATAGACACTCTGTTAAAAATATGCCAGGGTAGCCAGCAGGAACATCCCAAGACCAGTCATGCCTGGTTAAGACTTGAAAACCCGTGGCAAGCAAACTCTGTCAGCTAACTGCAGTAAGGAGCATTCCTAGAGAGGGATGTGGTGCTTATCAAAACAGAGGAAAATACTATAAAACCACAGTAGTTTCACCTGACTTAGAAGCATTTTACAGTATCTTTTAACTCCTCTCCAGATACTATACTGTATTTTGTAAAGTTTGTCAGCAAACAACACAGTCCTTCACCATCTGGAACCAACCATGTCAATTCTTCACAAGTATAGGTCCTTGTTCTCCAAATCCACAGAGTCAGTTTTTGCATTTGCTTCCCACAGAAGCAATGGTACGGAGGCAAAGCTTCAGGAATAGGACAAGCAAAGTGTGACTGTGCTGTTTTCTGTTTTGATGTAGTGCAATATCTATTCATAGCTTTCACTCCACAATCTGTGGAGACATGGTCCTGTAGAAGGACTTTACCTCTTTAAAGAAAAAGGAAATTAATGAAAGGTCTCAGGAATATAAAATCAGGTGGTTCACAGAGATGTTTCCATAAGCAGATGATAAATCAAGCATCACATATAAATTCTGTGGGGAAGGTACAAAAATGGGACAAAGGCAGGAACAAAGGGTGGTGGGTAATGGTGGCAGCACAGAGAGAATTTTTGGAACTTGAATTTGACATGGTGAGGATAGGGATTCAGTGAAAAAAATATAAAGATGAGAGTGATGTGATCAGAGCAATCAACAAGGAAGATAATATGACTCCAGCATCCCTTTAGGTTCTTGAAGAAAAGTGAAAATAAGACAAAAGAAGTAGCTGTGGGGAAGAAACAGAATATTCTGGACATTCTGAGGGAGAATGAACAACAGATATCAATATGGCTCTGACAAACTGGCCAAGAAAAGTATGAAGGGTGGGCAGAAAAAGCCCTATGCTGTAGACAGAAACAATGATAAGAAAATGGCTATTAACTGTTTCTCATATGTAAAAGTGTTTTTGGAATCAGGTTCTATGTGACAGTTATAAATACACTAAGCTAAAAATAAATAAAAAGCTCTACAAAAGAAAAAGAAATTAAGTGATAGACTTGAACAGAAAGTCTCAAGATTATGGGTTATTATATTCCTCTTAGTGATGAAATAGCATAGTTGGATTCACGGCAATTTCTAATGTTAATTCGTCAGCTAGTCATAACATTTAAGCAAAAAGGGGAAAAAAAGAGTATTAGTGGACTCAATGTCATAAAATGTAAAAGAAAATGGATTTTTTTTCCTTCAGCAAAATTCCTGCAACAATTTATCAGTGCCTAAATTTAGATTACATGCCCTTTGTGGGAGAGAGACTTTTTTATTTTGTATACTTTATATGAAGTGCTGAAGTGCAATATATATTTACAGAGCTTTATAATTAAAATAATGTTCATAAAGCCATCATTTACAATCTAAAATGCATTTTCAAGTTGTTACAGATACAGTGACTTGATAGCTCTCCTCATTGTCAATCTAGATTAATTATTCTTTTTGATTAGTGAAAGGCTAAGTAATTTATATAGTGGATTGTGTCTTTACATTACAATTGGGAAACCAAACCGGAGACAGTGAAGAAACTGTGCTGAATATACATGGTTCAAGGCCCTATATTCAATGTGTTTTAAGAAATAAATTTTAAACCTACTTCTGAAGTTGGTAAATAGTATTTTTCTAATAAAATATTTCCTTATTTTTATAGAAAGACAGATTAGATATTTTTCTGAGTACTATCTTGCATGTTACACAGTATATAATTCAAAAGTAACTTGCTGTTTGTGGCAAAGATTAATTTCTTTTTATTTTTATTTCACTTCATTTGCACAGTTCTTAACATTCTGGAAGTTCTCACCCAGAACTGGAGTTAGTAGCACCGACCACAGCAAAACAAAATGATATTTAAAAAAAAAAAATTACAAGTAAATCTCACTCTTTTTCAGATAATGAAAACCTTTTTAGTCCAAATGAGAATGTCCTGAATCTGAAAAATCATGGTTCTAATCCTGCTCTGGTAAAGAGGTTCAAAATCTGAAAAGTTTCATTAACTGAAATTTAGACAAAGAATCAATTTGTGTCAATGAAAATATCTTATTTTGATTTCAGTTTTTTATTCTAATTAGTTGGTATTTTGGAGCAAATATCATGTTGAATTAATTAATATACTCCATTTTAAAAAGTCACAGCAATATGTTTTGACAACTTTTGATTGCTTCCAATCTCTTTTGTAGTTGTGAAATACAAAGAATGCTGCCTTTATTCTTGCAAAGATAGAAAGATTGATGAAATTCTCACAACCATTAAGCTTTCACCATTCATGGGAGATAGAATTCCACTGAAGGAACAACATGTGTGAAAACAGTTATTCCCTGTGTGTAAACGAAGGACATTATTAGTGAAGGACATTATTAACTAAGAAGAAGGTATTCCATGTTCACCTAGTCAACATTGAACAGTATGTGTTTTGGAGGTTAAACAATGCTGAAACATCCTTGGTGCCACTGGGAAATAATTTAAAACAGTCTCTTGTATTTTTTCTTAATGAAAATAATAGAAGCTCCCTGACTCCCATCTCTGAAAGAGTTAAGTGGAAAAGGAGAGGTGCTACTGATTTTTCTGCACAGGTGGGTGTGAGTGTGTGTGTGTACACACATGCACACGTGTGTGTCAAATCCAAGCCAGGAAATTAAAGAGGGAAGAAAAAGCCTCCAAATCTACAGATCCTTAAACAAGCACAGCCATTTTCATTCACGCACTGTACCCTCCTCTTTCTCATCCATCCCAAAAACATGATAAATTCCTTGAGCTGGATATTAATTTTGATTTGTTTTACTTAATTAAGACCAAGGTCCCAATTTAATAGCAAAGTGAGAGAAGTTTTTTGTTTAAAAATGGTTTAAGAAGGATTTTGTTTAAAAAAATAGCTAATTTGAGAATGCTTCACAGATGATGGCACACGTACGAACCTTCAGCTGCCTCTTCTTGCCAACCTAAAGTCTGTCACACTATCTCATTGTCTACTCATCTTATGATGAAACAAAAACCTTATACCATACCTGATGGGTCTGTGTCGTGGTTTCAGCTCAGTCAGTAACAAAGCACCACGCAGCCGCTCACTCACCCCCCAACCCCACGCCTGGCCACGGTGGGATGAGGAGAAAATACAAAGGCAGGCTTGTGGGTCGAGACAAGGACTGGGAGGGATCACTCCCCACTTATGGTCACGGGCAAAAGACAGGCTCAACTTGGGAAAAAAACAAAATCAATTTAATTTACTACAAATCAAATCAAACATATATAAGGGTATTGGGAAGGGAAACCAAACATCAGAACACCTCCCCCAACCCCTCCTGCCTTCCCGGCTCAGCTCCATTCCCAGTGCTTTCTACCTCCTCCCCCCGGCAGCGCAGGGGAACAGGGGATGGGGNAGTTCCTCACAAACTTCCCTGGCACGGGTCCTTTCTGCAGGCTTCAGTTCTTCCCGAACTTCCCTGGCGCGAGTCCTTTCCGCGGGCTGCTCTCCAGTCTCACACTACTGCAGCATGGGCTTTCCCATGGAGTTACGGCCATCTTCGGGAGCCTCCGCTCCACCATGGACCTCCATGGGCTGCAGGGGGACAGCCTGCCATCTCACCACAGGCTGCAGGGCCATCAGCCTCTTCAGGCGCCCCTCCTCCCCCTCCTTCTTCACTGACTCCAGTATCGGCAGAGGTGTTCCTCTCACGTTTCCCAACCCCCACACTGCCGGTTCCCCTTCTTAAATCTGTTCTCCCAGAGGCGCTACCACCATCACTCCCCTCCCAGAGGCGGGTCCGACATTTTGGCGCTGGGGAATTTTCCAGAAACTTCTTAAAGGAGCCATCTCTGCAGCCCCCTCCCCTGTCACCAAGGAAAACCGTGCCACACAAACCCATAACAGTCTGACAAGTGAAGATCTAGATTAATTGCATAACAATACAATTTAAGACTCACTAATGTACCTGGAAGTGCAAAGGTCTTATTACTCCACCTAAATAAATGAACTTTAATGAATGCATAACATTGTCCCAGAATCACTAAAGTCACAGAATTGCAGAATCACAGTATGGCTGAGGTTGCAAGGGACCTCTGGAGGTCATCCAGTCCAACCCCCCTGCTCAAGCAGGGCTACCTAGAGCAGGTTGCCCAGGTCCATGTTCAGGCAGCTTTTGAATATCTCCAAGGATGGAGACTCAACAGCCTCCACAACCTGTGCCAGTGCTTGGTCACCCTTGCAGTAAAAAAAGTGTTTCCTAATGTTCAGCCAGAACCTCCTGTGTTTCAGTTTGTGCCCATTACCTCTTGTCCTGGCAGTGGGAACCCCTGAAAAGAGTCTGACTCCATCTACTTTACACCGTGCCTTCAGGTCTTTATATGCATTGATAAGGTCCCACCTGAGCTTTCTCTTCTCCAGACTGAACAGTCCCAGCTCTTTTATCCCTTCCCCATAGGAGAGATGCTCAATCCCTTAGTCACCAGCTTCTTTATGAGGGTCTGTGGGAGACAATGTCAAAGGCCTTACTGTGGTCTAAGTAGACCCCAATAGCCACTGCTCTCTCCTCAACAACTGTTGTGGATTAACCCCACAGCTCAGCCCCACACAGCCCCTCGTTCACTCTCCTGTAGTGAGATGAGGGAAAGAATTGGAAGGGTAAAAGTGAGAAAACTTGTGGGTTGAGATAAAGGCAGTTTAATAAGTAAAGAAAAAGCTGTGTGCACCAGCAAAGCAAAATAAGGAATTCATTCGTTACTTCCCATTGGCAGGCAGGTGTTCAGCCATTTCCAGGAAAGCAGGGCTTCATCAATGGTTGTTTGGGAAGAGAAACACCATAAATCAAATGTTCCCCCTTTCCTCCTTCTTTTCCCTAGCTTTTATTGCTGAGCATGATGTCATATGGTATGGAATATCCTTTTGCTCAGTTTGGGTCAGCTGTCCCAGCTGTGTTGTCTCCCAAATTGAGAGCTCAACAACGGGAAATGCCAAGTTCCTCACCTGTAAAGAATAACCCCAGCCACCAGTACATGCTGGGGGCCAACTGGTTGGAAAGCAACATGATAGAGTAGGAATCAGGGGTCCTGGTGGACAAAGAGCTGACCATGAGCCAGCAATGTGCCTTCACAACAATGAAAGCTAAAAGCACGCCAGGCTGTATTAGGAAGAGCATTGACAGCAGATTGAGACAGATTATTTTTCTTCTCTACTCAGCACTGTTGAGTAGTGAATATCTGGAGTAATTTGTCCAGTTCTGGACTCCCCAGTACAAGATAGAGGTGGACATTTTGGAGTAAGGCCATCAAAGGGCCCTGAAGATGGTTAAGGGATTGGAGCATCTCTCATACAAAAAGAGGCTGTGAGAGTGAGGACTGTTCAGTCTAGAGAAGAGAAGGTTCACGATGGATCTTATCCATGTGTATAAATAGATGATGGGCAAAGGGAGGTTAGGAAGACAAGCTCAGGCTTCTCAGTCGTGCCCAGAGAAAGGACGAGGCAATGGCCACAAGCTGAAATACAGGAAATTTCATTTAGACATAAGGGAGTTTTTAAATTTGTTTTTAACTATGTGATCAAACAATGGAACAGATTGCCCAGACAGGTTAATGAAAACTGCACGGATGTGGCCCTGAGCAACCTTCTAAGAGTGACGGGTTGAACTAGACGATCTCCAGAGGTCCCTTCTGATCTCAAATAATACTTGATTCTGTGCAATAATTCTGTGTAATGTATACTCACATTCCTGACTCACAGTAAAATTCATGTTACACCCTCCCTTCTGTTGAATATTCCTGAGCTTGTCTTTAATAACTAGAACACAGAAACTGCCAGGGCACCCCCAGCAGAGACACAGGGCATACCATGACTTGTAGGACACGGAAAGGAATATGACATCCATAAACAGACCATAGAAGTCATTATGCCATTCAGAAAAAAGAATGTAATTAGTATTTAGAATTGTCTATTGCAATATAGATATCTTTTTCAAACAATTAACTAAATGTCTTTAAAGCTCAAAATAATTTCGTTCTGATTCATTTGGAGTTGGAATGCAAATATACTTGTTTTTATTTTTATCTTAACTGGTTCACGCTTTCCTAACAAAAACCCTCAATGGCATTCAAATAAACATCCTCCAGCTCAACATTCTCTGCATGTTTCACCAGAATTTGATGGTCTGCAATTCTCAAGTCACTTAGAATTTTGAATTTTGTCCCCTTTATTTTGTCAATGTGAGTCTGTCTTTTTAAAACCTCACTCTTCGATGACCACTTCATACCTATGAAAATTTTGTTCCTTCCTAACATGTTAACAGGAAACTAAACCACAGATTCTAGGACCATTAAATGGAGTAACACTCAAAACCAGGAGTACCTGGAAAGATCCACATGGGATCCCGTACACAGAACAAACTTGGAGTAAAGAATATTCTGTGCTACTAAAGCTGGGCCAATAGGTCCAGAAGTGTATCTGTGTGTGTATGAGTGGGAAATATACGCTGTAGCTGGCTGCTGAAAGACTGTCTTTAATAAAAGCCATTATTTCCTCACCTTTATAATTGTTATATTCACCTGAGTGCACTTAGCTCTGACAGCACCCATCTTCCTTTCAAGAAACTTGTATTCAGTAAGGAAGGGTGTTTGTAACACATGCTACGTATAAAATGATAAAATAATCTCTGCAGTTGATGGCTCTTGAGTCACTTAGAGATTTAATTGATCCTTAATGGTGAGATAAATGCAGGACAATGAACAGCAAAGCATCAGCATTAACCGTATTTAAATACTCGATCTCTGCACTTACTGT
>VYZV01035350.1:67882-90140 GCA_013401275.1 Pandion haliaetus | reverse complement strand
CGGCTGAGCTGACCTGAAACCACGACATCTTATTAACTCTAAATTAAAACAACAGTACATTTTAGAGAAGTTTTGAATTTCACATGTTTTTAGATGGCTAGTTATACACTAAATAGATTTCTAAAGAATTCCAAAATTTTTCAATAGAAAAAGAGAAACAACTTACTGCAAATCCCTTCAGAGAACCTGGCTTCTGGTTCCATTTTCAGTTTGCCTAGCTGTCCTGGTTTCAGCCAGGATAGAGTTAATTTCCTTTCTAGTAGCTGGTATAGTGCTATGTTTTGGATTTAGTACCAGAAGAATGTTGATAACACACTAATGTTTTCAGTTGTTGCTAAGCAGTGTTTAGACAAAGTCAAGGATTTTTCAGCTTCTCATGCCCAGCCAGCAAGAAGGCTGGAGGGGCACAAGAAGCTGGGAGGGGACACAGCCAGGGCAGCTGACCTAAACTGGCCAAAGGGGTATTCCATACCATGTGATGTCATGTCTAGTATATAAAATGGGGGGAGTTGGCCAGGGGGGATTGCTGCTCAGGAACTAACTGGGCATTGGTTGGTAAGTGATGAGCAATTGCATTGTGCATCACTTGTTTTGTATATTCCAATTCTTTTATTACTAGTATTATTATCATCATTATTATTTTCTTCCTTTCTGTCCTATTAAACTGTCTTTATCTGAACTCTCTCAACTCATGAGTTTTACTTTTTTTTTCCCAATTCTCTGCCCCATCCCACTGGGTGCGGGGAGGAAGTGAGCGAGCGGCTGTGTGGTGCTTAGTTGCTGGCTGGGGTTAAACCACAACATAAGCCATGCACAGCTTTACTTAACCATATTATAAATCTGAGACCAACCTTATAAAATTTTTAAATTAATTCTGAATTTTTTGTTTTGTTGAAGACAAACTGCAGCTAACTTTTTTTAACCATAATACGGTACCACATGCTAGTGTCTTTTAAGTACCACTGGATCATGGTATAAATTAGTACTCTTCTTTTACAAAACTTTATCTTTTAATAAAATTAGTTATTAATTTTACAGTTGTTGCTATTTTGATCTCAAATGCATGTGTTCAGTCTTACAGTTGGATTTCTCTTTTTGAGTTGAAGTTTCAAAACAATTATTTAACTTTCTTCTAAATATACTCTATTACAAAAAAGCTAACTTCCAATGTTTTGTGCACAGAATTACTATCTTATGAAGCTTGCTTTAATATGGTACCTGAGAGATTTAACCACTGAACTGTTTGAAAGCAGCATCGCTGTGCACGTGGAAAAGATAGAAATGTTACATTTAGATAAAATATTACATGAAGTTTGGCAATAGAGCTTCTGGAATTTCAAGTTTATCTGTAATTTCCCCGCAGTGGAGAGAACACCCTTTCTCTAGGGCTGGTGAACAGTTGGAGCAGTTTTATTTACATCTAGCAGAAATTATGAGAATGTCTGCAGCCCTAGTTTTTGTGTGGATAGATCCAATCCTTGTACCACTTCTCTGCCCGAGAAGTACTCCACAGGAAACAAAAACTAAAAAACAAATTCAATATAAATAGTAGTGTTATTTTTAAGCTACTGTGCTGAACAATGTCCCCTCAGTAAAAGTAATACAAATATTAGACAACTGACCACAATAAATGAGGACTGTTTTAAAGTCCATTATGCTTCTGTTATCTTTCTTACACTGCAGCTGTAGTGTCAAGTATTAAAATAACTGGAAAGTCACCTGTGGAAGATTTGATGCCCTTAAATACAGGCTTGGTGATGTTTATTTTTAGGTACATAGATCAACAATCTTTCATTATTTTGCCTTTTCACTCTAAATTAAAGTATCGGTCTTGAATTTCAAGAGACATACTTTATACATTCATTCATGAGCTAAAATAAACCAAAGTGAGCTCACAGAGGAAGAGATTACTATAGGAGAATGGCTTTTACTACTGTTACACTGGCCAAATATTTGCAGCTTTGCAATGATTCATCCTTTTTTCCTCTCTTGTTCAGCAGAATTTTGGAAGAACAGACTAAGGAAGGAGCTAATGATACTTATAGTCCAAAAGAAGATCAAGTCCTTTTTTGGTGATTAATTTTATCTGAACCAAATCCTTCGTTGCCATAATATGGCCACAGAAGTGAGCAGAACGGCCCCTATTTATCCCAACTGAGGAGCAAGCCCTTTATCTTACACTTTTATTCATATTTATTATCTTAAAATAAATGCTACTATTTAACATTCACTATTATTTTTACGAAAGGAAATACTCGGGCCTGGGGACCTGTTCTGAGAAAAGTATGGCAACACACAGGTTGGGACCACCCTGCAAAGAGTGAGGTTGGGACTGAAAGGAAGCTCTTGAGTCATCAGTGCGGTGCCCTGCTATCACCAACTGCCTCGTGGCATGAGCCTGATCCTGAATTGGTCAAATTCAACCACAAAACAGTTAATTTCCCAGTCCTACTCAAGGGTGTGTAGCAAACTGGTCAGGGGTGAGAAACCTTCTTTCAGTCTTCACCCCACCTTTGTCTGTGATGATGTGTTTGCCTTTTTCCCCAGGTTGTACCTTAGGTTAAACAGTTCTTTTTTTTCCCTTCCCTTCTTTTCTCCTGTTCTGTATTTACAGGCAGCAGCCAGTTCCCCTCTTTCCCTTTAAGACACCTCCACCCTCTTAAATAGCTTAGTTCCCCATTCACTTTTGGGTCCTCTTCCTCGAGCATCCGCAATGCTAAAACATTAGTTCAGTCCCAACTGTCTTCGGGAATCACTCAAATACTTCTCTCTGAAATAAAAAACTAGCTGTAGTGTTTGGGTTTGTGCACTTCAAAGACCACTCCCAGGGGATCGTACAAGCAGTTCTATAGGTTTATCTCCCTTTGTCCTATACAGTCCTCCAACACCCTTTACACCCTCAAATTCAGTTAGGCCTCATGGCAACAGGGAAGAGCACCAAATAGATGCGTCAGTCTGCTCTAGAGAGGGTTTAACCCTGAAAACCATCTATGTCATAGAATCATAGAACACTGGGTGGGAAAAGACCTTTAAAGATCATCTAGTCCAACCCTCTGCCATAGGCAGGGACATCAGAAAGCCAACCATATCCTGAGCTGCATCAGAAGAAGTGTGACCAGCAGGTCAAGGGAGGTGATCCTCCCCCTCTACTCCATTCTCATGAGACCCCACCTGGAGTACTGCATCCAGCTTTAGGAATCACAGCACAAGAAAGACATGGACCTGTTAGAGCAGGTCCAGAGGAGGGCCACAGAAATGGTCAGAGGGCTGGAACAGCTCTGCTGTGGAGAAAGGCTGAGAGAGTTGGGGTTGTTCAGCCTGGAGAAGAGAAGGCTCCAGGAAGACCTCATTGTGGGCGTTCAATATAGAAAGGGGGCTTATAAGAAAGATGGGGACAGACTTTTTAGTAGGGCCTGTTGCAACAGGACAGTGGGTAATGGTTTTAAACTAAAAGAGGGTAGATTTACCCTAGATACAAGGAAGAAATTTTTTATGATGAGGGTGGTGAAACACTGGCACAGGTTGCCCAGAGAGGTGGTAGATCCCCCATCCCTGGAAATATTCAAGGTCACGTTGGATGGGGCTTTGAGCAACCTGATCTTGTTGAAGATGTTCCTGCTCATTGCAGGGGGGGTTGGACTAGATGACCTTTAAAGGTCCCTTCCAACCCAAACCATTCTATGATTCTATCTTTCACTACATCAGGTTGCTCAGAGCCCCATCCAACCTGACCTTGAACACTTCCAGTGGTGGGGCAAAGCACATCACTGCTTTGCACTTCCTTGTGTAGCGGCCAGGGATCATAAACTGTGGCAGATACATTTAACATCCTTAGTATTCTTAGGCTTGCAGTTTCCCTGATGAAAGAGAGTCCTTTAGGCCAGGGTTTTAAGATGCTGAGTCCTCAACATTAATACTCAATTAAAGTATTCTCATTCCTTGCTTTTCACTCCAGCCCCATACCATATCAGTAAAGATGTTTAAGGGGCTGGGTTGGGAACTGGACTGTGGAGCTTGTCTGGCTTAAAAAAAACATGCTGGGATTCTCAACCATTATACAGTTTTCTTAAATATAGTGAAAAGTTGTAAGATAAATGCACATAAGCGTGCATATCAGTTGTGGAAGCCAGAAGGGAGGAAAAAACCTTGAGATTTACTTCCATTTATTTACTTTTCCTCTTACTCAGAGTTAAATAGAAGCACCAGTTTCTAATAAAATAAAGGAATATTCTTTATGTCTAAAAGAAAAAACACATTCAGACCTTTGTGTCCAGAATGTGCCGAGGGCAAATACTGCATACAGGCAATCGAGACCATGAAAGTAATTTCCAGAAAGACTGTTTTATCCTCAGCTTCTATCTATGTGTTTCAATAATACCTGCACTTCTGTGATGTTTCATCTGAAGAGCTCAAAGCACATTATAGGTACAGGTTTAGCTAAATTGATAGTAAGGTAAGGATTCCCATCTGCAGGCATTCCAGGTGGTACCTCAACAGATAAAACATCCCGATCAAGGTCAGAAAAATGAGTTGGTGGCAAAGCTGGAAGAGAACTTTGAGAGGTGAGTTTAATACGTACTGATGGCAGCCAGCTGCCTTGCTGCAGCTGTGCTCGGGGAACATTGATCTTATTCTTGTTGATAGGAGTGAACTTCTCTAGACAAAGAATCACACATAAACCCAAACCATTTATCAGCCGTTAAGAGAAGCAAACTGTGAAATGTTGGGCTGTCACAACTGTAATGCAGGCAGCAATTAGTAAGCACTAAAGTGGTGAAGTTTTTCCTCTCCATCCTTGATGCATCTTTCCATAAAGCTTTGTTCCCATGTAAAACTATTTGCTAGACTCTTAGCTTGGTAAGCACATATTCTGATCATGGAGTACTTCAGCCTGATAACCCTTCCACCACTCATGCTTTTTTAAAATTTAGTATTCAAGGATCTTTCCATTTTGACATGCTAGTCATGTTTCTGGAAGCAGAAGCACCTAGCTTGTAACTAAGTCCCTAGAGGCCTGAAAAGAGAAATGCGTAGCTTCAATACCTGCAGTGAAAATGCTGTGCCATTAGAGGCAATGTGCAAACATGGCCTATAGGTAAATTAAAAACCATTGAGTTAAAAAACTTTGGACAATGCCCTTAATATATGCTTTAACTTTTGGACAGCCCTGAAGTGGTCAGGCAGTTGGACTACGTGATCGTTGTAGGTCCCTTCCAACTGAAATGATTCTATTCTATTCTATTCTCAAAAAAAGGAAAATCCAAAAGCCCAAGGTGTGGAGAGTAAAGTATAAATCCATACTCTTTTCCACTATCCATCTACTTCCATTGGAGTTGTACAGTAATAGTAAAGGGAGAGTAAAAATTTCAGCAAGGTGCCTTAGACATCTTTGGTTCCCCAAGCACTATATTAGCTATCTGCTGGCGGCACTCAAAAGAGATAGCAAAACAAAATCGTAGCTTCCATCCCAGATGGGTAAATATAAAAAAGACTACAGGAATGGATAAGCAGTATTTCATCTGTCCACTGCCAGCTATAGTAGAGATACCCCAGTCTTATACCCCTTAACTATAGGTGACAGATGAGTCTTCTCAAAGACAAAACCCATCCCACCTTGAGGTCATACAGGGGAATGTATCAAAATTACTAGATCATCAAGTCTGGTGAAATACTTAAGAGGGTGAAAATGTATTTCCCCATGGCTGATCCTTGATTTTATGTGATTTTTGAAGTGCCTTTTTTCTTCATCCTTTCTTACAGAAGACCACAAATAGCTTTGTCTCTCCTGCAGGGACCTGAACATATTAAAAGGTCACTGGTAGATCAAAATGAATATGCTTTGTAAAGAAAGTATTTCCCTCAGTTCCCAGTCATGCCATATTAAAGCTGTAATAAAAAACATGCATAGTTTACTTTCATGATTTTTGTTTATCATTTATCTTAGCATACTGAAAAACAGTCATTCTTCTCCCATATAGTCACTTGTTCTTGCTAGTTTTATACTCATTGAAGCAGTAATAGTGCCAAAGCTTGCACGGAAATATTTAAACACTAATTAACTTCTTAATTCTGTGTGTGGGCAGGCCCCATGTTTCCCCGGGAGCACAACTGATTTTCAAGATATTTATTTGGAATTTCAGGGTGTTTGCATATTGTGTATGGCTCCCTATGTGCGTGTTGGTATGTGTGTGGGATGCCTCTGGCCATATTTGCCGGCAGCTGAGCCTGCACGACATTCCCCTTAGAAGAGGCAAGTTTTCCAATATGAAAGTTTAAAAAAACCAACTATCTCTCCTATTCTATTTCCATCACTAAATAAAAGGCAGCAAATTGCATGGCTATCCCATAAAGCCATATTACGGTGGCACAATAAATGTATGTCACTCCTTCTGGCTGTAGGGTGCTAGGGGAGATCAGTTTTCGGCATCTGTCTAACAGAAGTTCAGCCTGGAGCAGTCACCCTCTACAGAGGTTTTCCTTTTTGATTTTTCCAATAAACAGATCTGCACGGTGTTACTGCTAACGCTAATCTGATTTTCTCTGGGAGGTGGTTAAGCATGTGGCTAGAATTTGTATTAGCAGTTACTAAAATTGCATGTGTTTCCACACTCTCTTCCCATTCAGCTTCCTCTTTACAAGTCACCTCTGCTGTGGCATGTAAGGAATGGCTGGAAGAACAGTATTGAGACTCTACACTGAAACTGCATATAAAATGTATGCAGGCTGTGTGTTTCTCAGTGTTGCATGAGAAGCCTTCACAGAAAGTTTGTTCTTAATGCAAACTTGAGCCCTCAAAGCACTAAAAAATACTACCATTATGAAGAGATTTTAAAATGGTTTGTTTTGAGCAGCTACAGAAATGTCTGTGATTCAATAATCCAGTTTATAATGTAGCCTCTTCTACCCTAAAGCTTCCTGGACAGAGCAGGGGTGAGGCAAGCCTTGTGCACACCCGTTTGTAGCGGTTTCTTCTCATCGTTAAAGACTAGGGTACATCCAGGGGAAGAAACAGGCTACAGCCTTGTAGCTAGAAATCATGGAGAAGCCAGAGCCATTCAGGCACAGTTCAGGTGGCATTGCTGTCACCAAACTTCAGGTGTGCTAATTTTATTCCTTAGTATTTGGGGAAAGATGTAGGCACTTTAGAGACAAGAAGGGTATGGGAGGCACCTATGCTGCAGACAGCTGAAGTTGGGAAAGATGAGTCCCACCCTTTGGGACTAAACCTTGTTTCCAGGCCCAAAGAACGCCAAGGTAGCATTGAAGGACTTGTTCTTTCATGCCTGCCCAACAGAAGACTGGAGGCACTCAAGAATAGATTAAATCAGCCCAGCTGGTGTTATCTTCTTCATATATTCCCCTCAGAGCAAGAGCAAGGTACTGCATGGACCCTCCCGTCCTGCTACTGCTACAACCTCCAACTTGCAGATAACAAAGGCTTCTGCTCACCCAGATGTTTCAAAGTACAGACGTGCCCTTTTGCAGGGGAGAAAAGACCCATCCGTGACTTTTAAATCAGTTTTCCCTTTAATTTGCTTCATTCTGTGTGATTTGTCATAACACTTCAAAAAGAACAGCGTATGTAACAGATTTCCAACAATGACATGGATAAAGCTGAGCATTAAACTTAAATGTTTTTTTCTCCTTGTTACGTTGCACTTAATAGTGTATAGTTATACTCCCTGTGTGTTGAGAGAGCAGGAAATTACATAGTAAATGTTAGCAGAAGCTGACGTTTAGGCTTTTATTATCACTTGATAAACCCATGTAAATCCCATTAACGCTGAGAGGAGTTGTATGTGTATATTGGGGAAAAAAGAGACCATTTGCTCTCAAGTGCATGTAACTAATTAAAAATTTAAAAGCATATAGTACATAATTCTATCGGACTGTAGGTTAATGCTCCTGAATGAAAAATGACGGATGAGCTGAAATGCTTATACAGAACAAGAGAAACTCTGGCTGCCTCTGTGCAGAGAGCCAAGTGCTCTCCGTGAATAGCCCTTGTATTCACTGCTCAGGCTTGCTCTACGGTTGAGGGCTGACGGAAATGGGCATATCGCCGGCTGTGACCTTGGTCAGGATCTGCAGGGTAGAAAACAATGCAGGGAAAGACAAGAGGACAAACCTTGGCACCTAGAAGCCAGTTTTGCATTCTCTGCTGAACTTATTTCTGGCAGTATTTTACTTGCCAATGCAAGCAGCAGGCAATGTCTTAATTGCCACCTTTCTCACCATATGACAGCCTGTCGCAACCGTCAGAGAAGCTCAGGTTTAAGGCAGGCTGCTTTCCTGGGAAGACTCCGGTGCCAGCATACTCTAAATGCCCGTTGATACCCAGCCTGCAGAGCGGTTTCAGTATGCGTGCCTGCAGGAAGGGTGTCACCTTCCTATGAGCAAGAAGCTACCAGCCACTGGCATGGTCCAGACAGGATGCTCATGGGGTTGCTAATCTGGAGTAGAAAACAGAAATCCATACCTTCTGCTTTCTATATAATTATATTTTATTTCACAGGACTGTCTTAGAGCCATATTAGAGTTAATATAACTAAGTAGCCAGTAATCTTCGTTAAAGGCACAGATAATGGAAACAATAGTGGCAATTACACAAAACAGTTGTCTGTCCCTGCCCAAACAAAGGCATGTGCAGGACATGTGGGTGGACAATGCCTTCCATACAGCTGAAAAAGAAGGCCCAGACCCTGGCACAAAGATGATAAGCACAGTCCCAAGGAAAAGGACCATGAAAGAGATTTTTCATTATTTGATTCTTCTCAAGGTTAAGGAAAACAAACTTCCAAGTTCTTTGTAAATGAAGAGCGTGGGACCAAAGCAATACCCAGCTCTGCTACAGGTTTCACATCCGCCTAGAAAAAATTCATGGACAATTAAAACCTCATATTTAATTTAATATATGTTCCTGATAATCATTACATTTCATGGCAAGATGAAATTGCTAGAACACAGCCCAACTTTTTAGTGCAACTGTCACCTTATTCCCATTTCCTTATAATCCTTCTATGGTTTCAGAAAGCCTCAGCAACACAAAGAAACAACCTTTAAAGTTTCTGTCATGTGATTTACACTCTTATAGCCACTGCTGTTTTGAATTTCACATCCATTCTTGAAGTGAAAGTTGAGCTGATCTTTTTTTTATGATAAAAGAGCAGCCACTGAATTAATAGCAGGTCAGTATGACATATATTAGAGCGTGGTTTGGCATTTATGTTGAGAATCTCCTGTTATCTTCACCACCACCCACAAATGCCATGGCAACCACATTGCAAAGGGGCTAAAATGCATGCACAGTTTAACGTGCTGTTAAATGAATGCACTTCTTGTTTTACTATTGTGATGATGAATTCATTTCAGCTGCAGTCACTGATTAGTAGAAAGCTTAGTTCCCACTGAAGAGAAAATAAACAAACAGCTCCGATTTTGCCTTTTTGGAATTCAGCTGTGTGGGCAATTAACTAAAAGGACCTCAAATTATATGTTGCACTTGCGCTTGCATATAAGCTTTTAGAAGTGCCATAAGAAAGTAGTCTTTACAGTGAACACAAGGTTCAACCAGAAGAAGCAACAATTTGCTGAGAACTTAATACAGAACAATACTTGTTTATTCACCAGTGTTTGAATATTTAAGTAGTTCATGCAATTATTCTTAAGTATAATGGCTTGAGTTTCAGTGGTGTTTTGTAGAGCTTGTGCAAGTCAATAATTTGCTGCAATTAAAAATATGCAGCTAGCATTGTGATTGCTTGCAAAATACAGGATCATTGTTTTTAACACATTCTTATAATGTGTTAAAGATGCTTTAAAAGTGTGCTAAAGCGTCCAGCTTGTTCTTCATCATGTACTTTCTTCACAGCTTGTTCCCCCATGAAAAGCTGCCTCCAACGGTGTGGGCTTTTCTCAAATACTACCATGATCCCACTCTCTTACACCCACTTTCAACTTCCCCGTATCCCTGTATATCACTTCCAGGCATTAATTATTCCATACTCCTTGTAGGGATCATTAGTCAAATATTTCACTCAAAACACCAGGTTACACATTGTTCATAAACAGCTCTAAATCCAAGAACAAATTGTTCCTGTTACGTATTCACCAGTTATCGTTCCCCTCTTTGTGCTTCCAGCTGTCTCCCAGTAGAGCTGAAGAAGAAAACCCACACACGTGAAATGGGAGAGACTGCACTCAAGGCAGTATCTCCAGTCAGATGGAGTCAGGCTGACGTTAGCTACCCCTTTCCGACCTTTGTTTAACTGTCATGTTTGGCTACTGGCCTTTGAGGTAATGGGATAAGAGGTCTCCAAAAGGGGCAGGTAGGACGATGGAAATAAATGCTGCTGAGATATGGGCCCACTAAATAACTGTCATTTTTAATGTCTTTCTTATGTACAGCATTCCAAAGTGTTGCTGCTCTCCAGCCTTTCCATTTTTCTCTTGTTCAAACTGCTCAATGCATAATCCTTCCTTCATTCTGGGGGAGAAGGCGCAGCAGTTGTCTTGCTTGAACCTGCTTTGTCTCTCGGTTTAGCTTCTCTTGATAGAGATTAGATGAGAGCTTTGAAAGTGCTTGTTCTGAGACAGGCTATGCCACCAGATTCAAATCTCTCAAACAATGCAACATGTCTTTGGCACCAGAATCAGAACAGAGACAAAAACCACAGAATGAAAACAGAGCTGGAGGATCCCGGACCCAAATTCTTTGGTCACATTCACACTCAAAATCTGGTGCACAACAGGCTCCCAGCCTCTGGCTTGACTAGACAGGAGGACTTGTCAGAGCATGCCGTAGCTCTTGATTGTACCAGGCACCTGGATTTCTCTTTGAGAGAATGGTCGGTGTGTCCCACCTATGGTGGCGGGACATGGCCAAGGCATGCACCTGGTATGGGAACTCAGACCAAGTCTGGTGGCATGGGATATTTCTGTTGGCTAGACTGAAGACAACTTCTGATATTGGATTTCTCCCTGGAGGTTCTTGGATCAGCATCCAGCCACCCCTTAGCCTTCTTTGACTAGCTAAATATACCAAGATCCTTAAATCTCTCCCTGCAAGTCATCTTTCTCAGACTTGTGTACATTCTTCTGTCTCTTTCCTGAATTGTTTCCAGCTTTTCAACCTCCCGCTTGCTTTGTGGACACAAGAGCAGGGCACAATGCCTTGGCAGCAGTTTTGGGAGAGGGGGAATACTCCGACAACATAATCCTTCTCTTCTCCCTGGATTTCCTCTGCTTATACATATACAGATTGGGTCAGTTCATGAATAGTTGATTACTCAGTATGACTTGCAACCCTTTTTTGGTCATGGCTTTCCAGTGTAGAACCACTGCAGCCCCCACCAAGCAAATATCTTCTTTCTCTGCTCTTGAGACTTAACTTAGTTGTCCTTGCTTACCCTCAGATTACCAATTACCCGTTTGTATCAGTGACCTGTATACCTTCTTTTTACCATTTCCCCAGCCTTTTTCATCTGAAAAATTTGCTAATAATGATTAAAGGGTTTTTTTCTAAGTTGTTGATAAAATACAATAGCGTAGAGCCAAGAACCAGCCCCTATGGGATCTCGCCAAACACACACCCACTCAAAGAAAATTTCTCTGGTTATAATTATATTTGAGACCTGAGGTTAGCCAATTCTCAATCCATTTAATGTGTTTTACAGTGGTTTTGTATTGTTTTAGTTACTTCATCAACATGCTGTACTGTTACAAGGCACATTTCTTACAGAAGCCTAACATCAATTCCCTCATCAGCCAAGCTTGTAATCCAATGCAAACTTCCCCTGAGCTGCATTAAAAAGATGGGGTAACAGGAGATACCTGCCCCACTACACAGCAGCGTAGTGCAGGGAGACCCATAACAGCATTAAACTGCCTTGTTTGGGTATCAGTAGCAAGGAGGGCACACAAGTACAGTGCTATATAAATTATCTTTGCCCCCTGCTCTCCCCTGCAGCCTTGCTCTTGGCAAGGTGAAAAGCTGCTGCAGACGGTGCTGGTGTTTCAGGCTTTCTCTTTGGAAGCCGGTTATACGATCCATTGAGCGACGTCCTGGAGGAGAGTCTGTTTTCCCAGGACTAATACCACCCTTTGTAACCAGAGACTCTCTTGTTTGTAATTCCATAAAGGATTTGTAAGCTGAAGGTGTTAAAAAAAAATTCTGGCATGTTGGAGGTAACCTCAGCCTTCCGTTCAGCTATCAACAAAGTGCAGCAGCACCTCTCTGGTTTCTCAAGTACTTGGAGGGCAACACGGGCGGAATGAAACTGAGGCAGGATGTTTATCCCCTTCTCCCAGAGTGTTTGGTGTGATTTTTATCAGGGAACAAGGTTGATCAGACTGTCTTTCTTTTTTCCAGCTATAGCAGCATCTTGCATGATATGTTTCTAATGTATTTGTCCTGCTAGAGGTGAATGGAATAGGGTTTAGGTCATGGTACATAGATATCTTTAGTTACCTTTAAGTGGTATGGTCAGTACAAATTTAGTCATTTCCTTGGATGCAAGGGGGCAATTCAAAGAGTTGTCCTTTTCAAAGATGCCTTTTGAATTCAGAGAAGGGACCTGTGGAATGTGGGAATGGAAATTCATGTATTTGCAGTAGCCTTAGATCTCTTGACTTCTCCAAAAGATGGACAACCCACAAATTATATATATACACAAAATTAAACTATTGGAATTTGGATTTAGATTTGGGAATGAATAGGATGTTAATGAGGTAATGTCTAGGTGTGATATGGTCTCACTTCTTGGCACAAGAATGCATAATAATGTCTTCTACATTGCCTATCTAAAAGAACAAATGCTAATGGTATCTTTTCGGTTTTCCATACCTATTTATTTCTATACATTTATTAGGATTAGATTATTTATAATTTCAACATTTCTTAGCATACATAAATTCCAGTTTAATGCTTATAAATAACTTGAATATAAAGCTTAAAGGACAATGAGAAAACAGGAAACACTGGAGCAGAGGGAGGTTAACTCATCAAGGGCAATGCTGTTCCACTGGAAACTTTATCTGCTGCCTAAAATGGACTCCTTTGCTGTGAAGTCCAATAATGCTTTCAGGTTCAGTTTGATTGCCAAAGCCGGGATTATTCAGCAGCAACAGCCAGAACAAAAACCATTACAGGAACAAAATAGGAAGGCAAGATCTCTGCAACCAGGCTTTAATTCATGCTAATATGCATGAGAATGCAATTAGGGGAGGCTCTGAATTGCAGGAATGCGTGCCCGATGACATGCAAATCTCATTTCAACAGG
Organism: Pandion haliaetus; assembly: GCA_013401275.1. NCBI lineage: Eukaryota > Metazoa > Chordata > Aves > Accipitriformes > Pandionidae > Pandion > Pandion haliaetus. The sequence goes on along the minus strand of VYZV01035350.1, from coordinate 76,860 downwards.
GGCAGCCACCCGAGGTGGTTAATAGATTATCTGAGTTCTTATCACGCAGCAAACTATTTGGGGTGGAGTTCATTAATATAAATAAAAGAAAAGGAACATCAGCTCTGAAAGGATGAGTGGGTGGGTCAGTTATGAGATGGAGCAATTCCTCTCCTAGTAATACTCTCCCTGCAACCACCTGTAGCTGCCTTTGCTGTTCGGAGAGTTCGGCCCTGCCGAGAGCAGGAAGCATGATGCGGAAATTCTGTCTGAGCTGCATTTTTTTCCTCCCTTGATCTGCAGAAGGGATTGAAAAAAAATTGTTGCTGCTGCTAATCGTTAATCACTCTGAAAACAAACCTGGCCTTGCAGAACTAACTGTGCAATCAGAGCACTGGGGAAATTAGGGAGAGGAAGAAAGTATTCAGATGGTTTCTAGATGCTCAGATGTCTCTAATTTGGGGTTTCCCATATTTTGCTTGTGTGATTATTTTGTAGTCTCATAAATTACACTGTTGAGAAGCTTTTCTTTTTGCACGATCTGCATTTTCCTTTGGATAATTACATCCAAATACTTAAAATTATTATTCCCCGCTCACTTCTGATTGTAATGGTGTCCGTTTGCTGTCCCGTCTATCTGCTGATTCAGTCTACTCCAGCTGAGAATGAATGAATGAACCTGCATTGTGCTACCTATCACAGATGAAGAATCCTGGTTGTAAAGCCTCTGCACTTACCACCAGCACTGAAGCTTCTTGATCTTCACTGTGACAGGCAAGGAGCACTGTAGACACCAGGAGGTCCCAGTATAAACTGCTGAATCCAAATTAAAGGATGCCATTTAGACATTGAAGTTTCTTTCTGGACCATTGGCTTTTTACACCCTTTGTATACTTTGTATCCCGTGATTCCTCTGTAAAAGTGTCACTTAATTAGAGCATGAGGTTCCATTTGCGGATCCCTATCTAGGCTCCTGAAGATGGATGAAAAACACCCGGGTGGTCAGTGATGCTGGGAAATGTCCATGATGCAGCTTGCCTATGGCATGGTCCTGTTTCGGTCCCACATTTGCTGTTAGAGGGAAGGTGGCTGCAAACTCAGGGCAGGTGGCTGGAAGTCCTTCCAGACCCATCTTCAGGGCCTGCGCCTCGCCTCCACGCTCAGTTTCAGGCTCTTTCACTCTCCGAGTTTTTCAGAAGGTGTAAAAACAAATACCAGCAGCTGAATTTTCCTGACACACTCTCAGCTAAAACTCCTGAATCATCTTGTTTAAGGTTTCTTGAGCTGTCATTTTTATACAGACATGCATCTTTTTAGTTTCTCCTTTGGGTCTTTGCACCAGTGTGATGTTGCAGGACTGCTGGTTATAAAGAAGGTGTGGCTGGCATGACCACGTGGGAAGGAAATGGAGAGAACACTTGTTTGGAGAGGAAATAAAGGTGAAAAATCACATGGACCTTCCAAACATGTTGAAACACAATAAAATGTAGATGGTTTCAACTTTGGCAGTGAGGGAGTAATGTTTAAATGCAGGCACTCAAAGACCATCAAATAATCTCCAGAGAGGAGAAAGATGATCCTGTGGTCTGCTTTGCAGCTTGAGTCTAGCAGCAAACCCTCCCTTGTGCATAGGACTGCCTTGCCTTTTGGTATCTGGCAGGTGAATCGCTCCCTACAGTGGGCTGTGTGTGGGATTTTCCCAGCTGAAACTTTGAAGTTGGCTGTTTTGCCCATTCTGTGATGTGGTGATGTATGTTTATAATTTGTGAAGCACCTCGGGGTGAAAGGCCTTCTGTAAATGCTGTTATTCATCAAGAAATAACTGGGCCTGTCCTTTAAATGTTAGCTGGCATCATTCCCAAACCCCACCACCACATTCAAATGTTTATTATTTTTACTACAGCGGCGCCCAAGGATGAAATGAGAGTGGGGGTCCCTTGTGCTAAATGCTATGTGAATATAAATGTCATCTTCTCAATGACAAGAGAGGAAAAGGCTGTGGGAAGGGAAATGTTTTATACGTTGTGTCTGAGATTCTTTCTTTCCCAGCTCAGCAAGGATGATTGAGGGCAGAAGGTCTCTACATTTTTCCTCAGACCTGACCTAAAAGCAGGGCCCTACAATGAGAACAGCCCCATCCAAGCATCTGGACTCCCGTTTTCACTGGCAAGGGCAAAGAGTCATCCTGGGGGCAGTTCACCCGAGTTGGTTCAGATACCGAATTTGAGATTAAATGAACCACATCCTTTGTGAACCTGCTTCTCTCCACTGATTAAAACAGCAAATCATAAAATGCATAAAAGAGCAAATCCAGATGTAGATACTTAAAGTTGAGTTGAATTTGGCTGTTGCAGGTTGGGATGAGAGGAGCACCCAGGGAGAGACTGGGTGCTACTTGTGGGCAAACTCCACTATATCATTCTGTAGAAATTGAAAGATCCCTCAAGATATGTTGCCTTGACCTTGGGGCTGAGCCACACACCGATCTCCAAGACCATCCCTTTTTCCATTGTTTTAGAAGAGATAAGGCAATCAAAGAAGATATGAACCCTCCCAGCTAAAAGTGGTAGTGTAATGGTGGGAGTATGTATGTCCATCCAGAGTGGGACAAGTAGAAATGCCATTGTGAATTAGGTGTTGTGTGTCTGACAAGAGTCTAGTCAAAGCTGCAACAGACCTCCATTTATGCCCACAGGAATGCAGCATGTCTTATAGGATGCCAAGGACAGTATTCATGTTAAAAACAAACAAAAAAAGGTCTTTTGTGTGAAATTAATACTGAGTGTTAGTGCCTTGCACAGGGATTTGGACTTTCTCGGGCTTTTGGGCTGCAGCTCTCTCAGTGTTATTTCCAAGGCAATTAGTATCCTCGATAAAAGTGCACCTGCTTACAAGCCATGACAGACCACTATGGGTTTAATTCAGATGATTAGCTAAAATCCAGCTTCCGGAGCCAGCACTTTGGGGCTGGAAACTTGTGCACAAACAGAAGTGCCTGTGGCTTCCCTGCTTCCTGGCTTCTACTGATTCAGAAGGGCTCCAGCAGAGCCTCTCCTCCTTTTGGCATTTTAACATCCAATTTTGGCAGGACTCCACCGTATCAGTGGTTTATAAAAATACAGAATAAAACAAACATAACAGAAGGAAATAATTATGAACAGAACACAATCCCGTCCCGATGAAAACACTGGGACAGCTTGTTTAAAGATCTCACCTCCAATCCTCTTACCTGTTTCTGCTGCCCATTTGTTTGGGTTTCACACATGTGCAAGGCTCTTCGCTAAGTTGAGACCAATTTCTTTTGAGCTGGGCCCAGGCTCTTAACAGCTGGTTGGGAAAAAATGGAGATATTCTTCCTGCTTGCATTGAGATTTGCTCTGGGGAGCCAATCAGTCTGCACAGTCCAAAATGTCCTGGAACCATCTACTCTAGAATAACACTGCGTTGTGATGGTTGGAGAGTGTTCTGCATCCCTGTCAGCATCCGATTGTGCTGAGTTTCATGGCTTGATATGAAAGAATTTATTTTCTTTAGGTCTGGGCTAAATAATTGCAGTGAGATTTTGACTCTTCCTGGCCTGGTTGATAGCCTCTAAGATGTTTTGCTCTGCCAAGGGGAAACCAGTCCCCACCAGGGAGAGATATCCCAGTACACGGTGCAGTGCTGGTTTGAATTGGTCCCATTTTCTTCTTGCTCTGGGTATGAAGGGTGTTTTTGGAGACTTTGAGGAAGTTTTGATTACCTCAGGAATGGTTGCCTCCTACTCCTGGAGTAACTACTGCTACACCTCCTCCCTGGCCTGTTTACATACGCCTGGACCAAAAAGCTGCCATTGTAAGGTGCTGTTTTGTACGACCATGTATGTCTTTCCATCTCTAAATCCCAGGGACCTGCCAGTGCTCAGCTTTGTTAGCAAATACCACTGCACATGCACTGCACCAGGTATATCAACAGACTTGCTCTGTTACCTATTAGCTTTGCAGCACTAAATTTTGTCGCATCAGTAAAAAAGGACATTACCTTATTTTTCCGTTATAGTAATTTATACTTTGGACTTTGTGCTGATATTACAAACACCCAACAACCAAATGTAAACACACCCTCTGACTGAGTCATGGTGTACTTTAAAAGGCAGAACCTATAAACATCCTTTCCTGCTAAGGTCCAAACAAAGGCAAAGGGCCTTCCTCCGAGCAGGACACTGTAAGGTTGACTTTGCATATCTTCTGCAGATGCTATAGAGTCCCCTGCAGCTCTCTATCCTATTTCTTCTGTGAATTTTATTTATTATTCCCCAGATGACTGACTGACAATGCTTAATAGCATTCCTCAATCATCCTGCTTGGCGTAGCAAGGCAGGGGCAGTTATCTGCCTAAAAGTACCTACCAAAATGTGACTGACAGCTTTGTTTTATCCATTGAGGCAGATCACGGGCCCAAGCAAATTGTCTAATTTCCATTATCAGGGCTTGAACTGCGGTGGCTGTATGAACAGCTTCCTCCTTCATTCTTCAAGTTTCTGAGGAATGTGGGCAATGGCAGGAATTGCAAATGCTTGTTAATTAAAAGAAATTTGGTATAATTGCCAAAATGGAGTGAGAGGAGGCTAATTTATATGAGTAGAGCATTAAAACTACTGACTACAACCTGTGTATGAACAGTAGTATGTGCCCAAGAGAAAAGGCTGAGTCAGAAGGAGACTGTGACCCGTTTAGCTGTTAAATACAGAGATATTAAAGCTCTAACTAATGAAGTTAGGGAGTGTAGTGAGAGGTGAGTGTGGGTGTGCCTGTAAAGGGGATTACAGACCACGGGTTCACATTAAGAGTCGAGTTGCTCCTGGAGCTTTTATCTGTAATAAATGGAAAGAAATACCGGGTAATGGGAGATTTCAATCATAAAGATGTATGCTGGAAGTCTCATATAACCAGAAATAAATCTCTCTGAAGTTTCTCAAATGATGTGTGATCATTTTCTAGCCCAGAAGATATTATACCCAACACAAGATAACAGTATTTCAGATTTCATTCTGACAGATTGGTCTGTGCATTGGAAGCTGACGGTATCTTAGGAACATACGGCTGGAACTCTATTTCAATAGAGGCAGAGGATGGACCGATGTGGTAATGAATATATTGGGTAGTTCAAAAGGGATAATTTCCCAGTACTGAAGCAGAATATGAAAGAATGAAAGTTGGGCTTTCTGTAAGAGGATTTTAGCAGCCGACCAACCACCTTGAATTCACAGTGATGTGAGAGGGCAATTTTGATTAAAACCCCATCCTGCTAAAAAGTGAGAATGTCACATACTGCGAGATAAATGACTTAATAAGCTGATTGGGACAAATACAATCTACCTTAAAGCAGACAGATGCAAAGTTAGACATGACAGCAGCCACACTGCCAGGGCATGCTGGAGGGCAGTGCAGAGGTGAGCTTTTGCCTTTGGTGGCTGAAATACTGCATCCAGATTGCATGTTCAGATTGTTGAAGACTGGGCTGAGCTGGTGTCGGTGGGAGGGAGAAGCTAGAGACAGCCTGAGGTCCACCGGTAATGCTTCATAGCCAGATTTAGGAGCTCCATCTGTTTAGTTTATCCAAAAGAAGACCAAGGGATGACTTGGTATCTGTGCTTATGTACTTTGTGGGGGAAGTACCAGGTAACTGGAGGTTCTTTAATCTTGGGCAGAAATGCATGACAGCAGCCAGTGCTGAGAGGTTAAAGCTGGACAAATTGAAATGAGAAATAAGAGTTTCACTAAACATGGGAACACGATAGCCAGACAGTGATGGACTCTCCATCTCTTGATAGCTTTGGATTAACATGCAGCACTGTTCTGCACAGTGTGGTGAATTAAAGAGTAGGTTCCTGGGCTGAAAACAGGGCTAGAGGAGGACACTGTGCTGTGTGCTCTCGGGAAGTGGGCTGGTGGTTCTTCCTCCCTCTAAAAAAAATGAATCTGCGAGAAGCTGGTAAGGACACTGGTGATATTTTATTATACAAAGTCTATTCAATGTTCCGTGCAGCTTTCTGGAATGACGCAGCATTGTCTTTCACAGGCAGCAGACTCAGTAGGGTGCTGGGAGAGACCTGTTCCAGCAAGATACGCTTGGGGAACATTATTCAAAGGCTCTCTGATTTTGTATTGAGCTTCATGATCTATCAAAACCTGGGTTGGAGCCAGTAGATGGGAATTTGGGTCCTGGAGTCCTGTCATGCTACTAGGGAAAGAGAAAAGAGGTAATGAGGATGTTGGGCAGAGAGAGCATTGCTTTGGTTCCTGTTGTTTCCTGATTGCTGTTTTCTAGGTAGATGGGGATCACATGTTAACTGGCCCTGGCAGCTGTGTGGTCCTTGCATTCCTGCTCTGCCTAGAGAGCACAGAAGCATCCTGGCAGGAAGTGAAAAAATGGCCAGTTCTGCCAAAGTCCCCCAGACACCTGAGGACAAAGTGGAGCACATTTAGATCTACCCCAACATATGGCATGAAGCAGGAGTAAATGTCTTGTTCTCCGTCAGGACATAAGTTGAAGAAACTGCTTGCCAAATGAGTGACATGGGAAGAAGATAGGAGGAGAAGGCTAGGAGAATGGGAAAAAGTAAGTTCAAAATCAGAAATACTGTGAAATGGCAAAATACTGTGGAAAAGGCTGGAGGTTTTATGTGAAGCTGACTTTAGCTATGCCACTACATCCCCCTCAGGGGACCTGTATCCTCGTCTCAGCTCTGCTGAATGGCAACGGGCAAGTCACTACCTTCCCTTCTCCATTGCCTTGGCTGTAAAACAATCTTTTACGCACCACATTGGCATCTCCTGTGGAGAACAGCTTTTTTAAGTGCTTGCTGTTATGATTATATTATTATTCCAAAGTGGGAGAAAGTAGTTTCTTTCCCTTTGCACCAGTAATTGAACTTATCCAAGAATGACACTGTGATGGGCTCTGGAAAGGGAGCAGGAGTGACGTCTAAACTGGACAGAAATTCAGTCAACAGCTTGTAGCTTCTCTGGGAAGCCTTCTGTGTACTTATTACTGTGTCTTCTGTCTTCAAAATCATGAAGGAAATCAAAGAGAGAAATCTGTGAAGTTTTTGCAAGTGGTCAGCTGAATTTATTTCTTAGGAGTTCTCAGGTAACCAAAGTTTTCTTATCTTTTTTTCCCCCAAATTGCAGCCCTTTTCTTGATCTCACATATAATACTAGATCATCTCTCTCATTACAGTGCTTTCCCAGGAAAAGAAAGGATAAAAACACATTTAGGATCTATCTAGCAGTTCAGAAGGACCATTTCCAAGTGGGTTGATAGGTCTATTTCAGCAGAAAACTGGAAGAGCCTTGACCTTGCTGAAACTCATCCATCTGCATAGCTCTGTTTCTACAGGTGCAGAAATCAGACCTGCGATAAGACCTTGTGGGCTCACAACTCCCTCATGGTCATCGTGCAGAAGAGCCACTGTGGTGACAGGTAGTAAAATATTTGTTGCAATCCATTCTGCAGCTGCCCTGGATTTGAGAGAGAGGAGCCCCAGAAGACTGAGAACACCACGAAGTGCAGCATGGAAATAGCTCGCGCAAAAACCTTGGCTGTGGCTGCAGCTACGTGAATCAGTTCATTTGAACTTCCAAACATACCCAAACTCACTTACTCTGGCCTAACACCACTTGTTATATTTCTAAACATGGGAAGGGCAGGGGTGCTCTTTGTCTGTAGTATTATGAAAGTCAAAAGAAAAAGGGACAGAAAACCCCCTTCAGCTCCCCATAACTAATCAGGTATTTGCCTTGAATGAGTACTAATGAAACCAGCACCACATCAAAGGGGAAGCTGGCTCCAGCCGAGAAGGTTATTAAAAAATTTAACAGTACCAGACGGCCCCCAACCAGCTTAAATGACTATATTTTACATTCTGTTTTGCAAAAAGAAATGAAGCCCTGTACTTGCCCTCTCAGCTGCCACCTGCTTTGGGACTATGGCAATCAAAAAGAGGCATTGGGGAAGACATTCTTGCAGGAAAGGATGATTTTTTTGCTCAATGTCTCAGTATTTCTCTTCCACTCTTCACAAAGTCAAGTTACCAGTATGTACTAATGCGGGCCAAAAGCACCAGGTGCTGACTTGCTTTTTGATGTAACAGCAATAGCTAACTCCTTTCTGTCATCAGGGTAAAAATATGTAAAATATTCTGAATTAGAAAAGAACCAGAACATCCCACCTGCAAACACAGTGGAAGAAAAAATAAACATCGTTTTGTGGTAGCAATTCACTGGTAACAGGTTACATACAGTTTGGTCTCCAGCTGTATACAAGTGTAAGAGGAGACGAGGGAGTCCCAAGCTGGGATGAAGACACTCCTGTGCTTGTAGATGGCTTCTGCTGCCACAGAATGGATATTTATATCAAATAGTGCTGCAGGTGAAGAGCCCAACCTGCCTCTTTGCCAGGGGCAAAGGTGTGGGCATCTCCATATCTCTCCCAGCCAGAACTGCAGGATGATGCTCCAGAGATGCTCTTTTTAATGAGAAGTGCACTGAGATTTCTTGGTGTATCAGCATGAAGGAGTCTTTATTACTACCATCGTTGTCCCACAAACGGGGTTCATTTACCCAGTGTGCAAGTCAATAACATACAGAGTCGAGGTATTTTCAAATTCATTTCTTTGATGCACATGAATGGGTGCCTGTCTCAAGACAGCACACCCTTGTATCAAAAATTCTCACATTTATACACTTAACTAATACGTATTCATTGTTATTTTCCTTAATGATTGGTTCTTTCTTCTTTGCCCCTCGTGTAAATTAGCATGCAGGCTCTGTCTTCTTCCTTCATTGTCTTCTTTTGAGTAGGTGGTATCATTTGAGTAGGTGGTTGTTATGGGTTTGTGTGGCACGGTTTTCCTTGGTGGCAGGGGAGGGGGGCTGCAGAGGCGGCCCCTTTAAGAAGTTGCTGGAAAATTCTCCGTGCCAAAATGTCGGATGCGCCAAAATGTCGCACCCGCCTCT